>JAUMHL010000018.1:25049431-25091488 GCA_032362345.1 Sandelia bainsii | reverse complement strand
TTCTGAACACTTCCTAAGTTAAAACATTAGTAATGTGTTGTGTAAAAATGAATATGAACTTGTTTTGTTTTGGGGGGTTTTTAGGTCTGAAAACACTGGACCTTTTCTGGTATTTTGACCATTTTTCATTTTCTTCAAATAAATGCTCTAAATGACTATATTTGTATTTGGGAGTTATGTTTTCAGTAGTTTATAGAATAAAACAAAAATGTTACTTTTACTCAAACATGTACCTTTAAATAGCAAAATCGGAGAAACTGATAATTTTGCAGTGGTCTCTTAATTTTTTCCAGAGCTGTATATTCCATGTTCAGGTATCAACACTGCATTGTCTGCAACTAGGTCTGAGCCAGCTTCTAAAAAGTTTGCTCTCCACACAGTCTGTTGATGGTTTGAAGTAACAGCCTAAGTGCTCAACTTCAACATGCACATGAGCTCATTTTTGACTTTACTTTTCACTTATTAAATTACGTAAATTTCTTTGTCCTTAATTTTATACTTTTCATGGATTTTTGCCTTTGTTTCCTTTCTGTCTTCCCTCCATTGTCCACCAAAGCTCTTCCTAGACAAAGGATTCAGCTGGCTTTTGATAAGAATTACTACATCGAGCCCTCATTCGAGTGCCGCTTTGATCACATCGAAATCCGTGATGGGCCATTTGGGTTCTCGCCACTCATTGATCGCCTCTGTGGGGGAAAGAATCCCGGCCTGGTCACATCGACGGGACGTTTCATGTGGATTAAGTTCACCAGCGATGAGGAGCTGGAAGGCCTTGGCTTTCGCATCAAGTACACCTTCATTGCAGGTAGAGCCACCCAAACAATGTATTTGCAGTAAATATAACTCTGTACACATCAAATGTTTTTCGAAAGCTGTGCAGAGAACTGGATCTGATTAGTTTCTTTTTATAAAATCCCCCAAAACATGAAGGAGAATCTCTGTGACAGGAAATAAACAATTCTTCACTTAAACATACATTTTCTGCATTGCCCATCTTGTTTATGCTCGTTACCAGTAAAAGATGACTGAAGATAAGCAGGCTGGACGTCCACAAGTCACCTGTGGGGTCTCCAATTTTCAACACATCAGAGACTTATTTCCTTCACTCCTTTTGCTTCTCGTCAGTTTAACATCAGAGCCTCCTGAATCTGAACCCAATATGCCTGGAAATCAGCGTCTCCCATCAGGCGACAGATATTAGCTTCAAACAGACCCCTTTATGCTTTATCTGGCCAGCCTTAATGGGATCTTATCTTGTGTTCTCTGCTTACCTATTGCTGCCGTGTGGATTGAGAGTAATGTGCCACCCAAATCTTATCATTTCAGACCCTGATTTCCATCTGCACGTGGGTGGACTGCTAAACCCCATCCCAGGTAAGCTGTTCAGTCTTTTGCCAGTGTGTGTTCGATCCCTTTTGAAGAGCTCCTCTGTGCTCAGAAGCTTACTGGAGGCTGCCTCTGCCTCTGACATGAATGCTGAACGCCAAATGTACTTTGACAAGCACACAATTGTAAAGTGAAAGAATGTACATACATAAACATTCACACATTGAAACACACTAAGGAACACACATCTCTTTTATCCTGCTCTTCTCTTCCTGTCTTCCTGCCTTTGTTCCTCTGTCTTCTTACTGGCCTTTGTCCTAATCTGCTATGCTCACTTCAGTTCCACCTTAAATCCTTTACTTCTTTAAATAAAATCCTTCATCTGTCCCTCTGTTTGTCATCCTCCTTCTTACACTGTTTCCACTTTGTTGTCTGCTTTTTCTACTTCTTCTCTTTTTTGTCTTGTTTCTGATGTACCTCCAAATGACTCCTGTCTCGCCTTCCTTATCTTTTATCAATCCCTTCCCTGTTCTCTTTCTTTTTCTTTTTCATCTCTCCTCCACATTTCATCTGCCTCTCTACAGACTGTCAGTTTGAAATCAGTGGATGGGATGGGATCATTCACTCCAGTCAGGTAGAAGAGGAAGAACGAGTGAAGCCTGGTGATGCTCTGGACTGTATCTGGACCATTAGGGCTCCCCCTCAGTCCAAGGTCAGTATAAGGGACCATATTAGTCGTCTGAAGTTATAGCATTTATTGATTCTTTCCTAACCTTCACCGAATGTTTGGCACTGTCAGATTTCTATAATATAAAATAGCTACAATCTAGGGTCTGTTTGTTTTTGATGATTCATGGTTAAAACCATTTTAAAATACCTGACAAATGCACAACTACACATTTAAGTGGTATAAAGTATTAAAGCACATTTATTTATATCTCCTGGGGATAAATATAGTGAACTCACTGACATTGTCTCCACTGAAATCATGTTTTCTAATTCGTGTAGTCGGTGTAAATGGCAAAAACTGCATTGAGTCGCTTTTCTTTTCAACCCTAAGCTGGACCATATGACGTGATAGAAAATTTCACCTCGCTGGTGAGCGTACAGTCTACTCTGCAATATACAGTACATCTAAGAAAGAATTCTGATGAGAGACTGTTCAGAAAGTAGGAATAGCTCTAAATTTCTAAATAGGTGTGGAGTCAACTAAACACCTGTCTGTTCAGTGTCTCCCTGTCTGTGAGTAGATTGCTCCAGCACTTCACCTTGGCAGTGTTTTCTGTATGTCAGTGTTATTTTGCAATAGCAAATGTGATGTCTGTGCTTGTTTTTAAGAGTTCGAGTATTGACAATGATTTTGTCTCCTTTATGTCAAAACATCTGCTTTTGTGCCACGGGGAACGACCTACTCCATCCCAAAATAAGTGCTTTTCCTGATTTAAGTATTAGTAGCACTGTGTGCTCCAGTCAGAGACTGTGTTTACATACATTCAAGTAATCAGGTTACTCAGAAACCAGCTTTCTCCAGTAATCAGGGAACAAGTTTGCATGCACTTAAGAACTGGTTACTGGGAATCTGCGTAGCAGATGAGTAATCTGATTTCTCTTCTACCCTGGGCTTTTTTTTGGATTAAGATAACCAGGTTTCCCATTTACATGACAGTTAAGAAATCAGCTTTTTGCCGATTGTAACCCGGTTACTTGAATGAAAACTTCTCGTGGTAAGGTCTATATTGTGATTGTAGTTCAATTCATAAGGGCTTTGTGTGTTATGAATACAAAGGGTAAAGGCATGCAGGCAAATTCTATTTATAAAATGCAGCCCTGGAGATTCATAATTACATTTTTAAGCCAAGAGTGAAAGTCTGTTCTTCTAAATCTGATATCTATGAGCGGATATCAAAAATCCCATTGAAATTAGAACCGTAATAGAGCTATGAGCAGCAGGGCTGGCGTTGATTCTCTGCTGTTCTGTTTCTCCCGCATGACTAAATGAGTCATCAGCACACTCTTACACTTCTCACTGTCCACAATACATCAACACACACACACACACACACACACACACACAAATTCATGCACATCTAATGAAGTGTAAAACAGCAGATGCACACATACATTCACAGATTACATAATGTACTTTCCCATAGAGTATGGTAAGTAATTACCTTTTCAGATTATTCACTCGTGTATGTGTAATATTTTATACGCACACGTGTAAACATTAATAACTCACAAATGCGCTATTTAACTTCAGTCACACACACAAATTATTCCCCACAGTCATTTCTCTGGTCCGATATGTGTCATGTGAGGCAGCAGTGAAGTTGATCTGAATTTAGCAGCAGCACTGAGTTGTGGCCAGATATTAGCTCAGTGAAGCAGAAGGAACAGAGCAGCACACTCAGCAGCAACATAAGATTAGCTACTTAAGTTCTGCATGGTTACAGGTTACAAAATGTGCTGATGTTTGATTGTATGTTGTCTTCCCCCTGTAGATGTTATTGTATCATTACTGCTGATTTGACTTATTCACACAATTTAAAGACATTTATTTTGTAATTAGTTTGCAAGTTAGAAGTAAGACTTCTGTCTTAATGCTAACTAATGAGCAAACAACAAGCTGCTGTGCAGGCAAGTGGCTGGTCATATTGATATTGGATATATTTGAAATGCTAAGACAATACACTGACTGAGCACCTCTAGTGGACACAGTGCAAACCAAATGCTCTGAGTAGCAAGAGCCCAGGTGTAATTAAAAAAACTAATGGGTCTGGTTTCACAGACGAGGTTTAATCATAGTCCCAGACTAAATGCCCACTTGTTAAAAGATAAAGTGCAATTCTATGAATATGTGCATTTTCCAAGAGTGATTTACTGTATAGATGAATGTCATGTTCCCATCAAATGTCCATCAGCTCCTGATACTGAATACGGGAACCGTAAAAAGTGGTTTTAGATCAATGTTCAGGGTGTATTCTCTCCTAATTTAGAGTTTTGAACACTATTGTGTTGGAAAGGTGCAACTCGTGATTCAAGGGTTTTTCTCAATTCTTCATTGTGTGCTCAGTTTCAGAGAGGGCAACATAGTGGACTACTTGGTGACAGTGGATATGGTCAGAGTAACCTTTTATTCACTGCATACATAAATCCCACACCAGCTGAGCAGCAAAGATAAAACAGAGATCATATCTGCACAAGAGGGATGGTAGAACGTATGTTTGGATTATGGAGAAATCAATTCTAGTGTTTACACAACACATTTTGTTTCAAGACAAGAAGATTCTGCAAGGTGATCTTTGCTATAGCACTACTGCACAACTACCTGAAGCAGCGTTACTGTATGCTCCAATGGAAGATCAGGATCCAGCAGATTTAACAATGCAGCACTGCAGGTGGATAAGTTGCATTTAAATATCTGCTATGATAGTGTTACGTACAAATTTAAAATTGTGTGCAGCAAAATTAAAGTGACTAAACCAAGGCTGGTTTTAAATGAAATCAGGTAATCAGCAGTGAGTAGGCCTGGGATAGTGGACCTCAAAGATCAGGACTGGACACCCCTACTCTAAGTCCTGTCTGTGAAACTGGCCATGATGGCTGAATTCCATTTGGCTGCTTAACTTTCAGGATCCTGTTGTTGTGGATATCAGCTCACTGTCACACTGTCATGGCTTATATTGAATAGGACCATAATTAATGTTATTTGTAACACCTGTGCTTTTACTACTATAACAGGTCAAATTCTCTGCTGTCAAAAAATAAACTATATAAACATAGGACACAAGCTCAAACTATCTAAGTCTAGGTTTAGGTTTATTAACAGTACTCCAAAACATCTCCAAAATAGTGAACCATATCAGACTTGGTGTCAGGGACAGAAGTATGTGGATACTTTCCCCCATCATTTACATTTACAGCACATTTAAGAAGCGATCATTTAGTCATCAGTATGAATAGGAGGAAGAATCCATGACATCAGAATACAGAAAGGATGTTTTGGCTGTTATGTTTATGTACCTCACCCACCTTCATTACTGGTTGCTAATAAATAATTCCCCATTGTGAAACTAATAATTTCATCTTATCTTATCTTAATAACATTAATAATTAGTTTAATCACTTCCTTGGTTTTCCCTGATATTGTGCTTAATAGCTGGAATCAGTTATCATTAATGTTGTTAGTTACAGCTGTGAATTTTCCTTTTATCGCTTATTAAGTTAAGATGTTTAATATGAAAATAGTATATTCAGATGTTAATGGGTGTTATAACCTGGCTCGCTTGGGTAATAAATAAATAACCAGATAGTAGAGGTTAAATTGGTTTTTATCCTGAGTGAGTGAGGTTGCTGCAGCTTGACTGGAGTATGGGACTGGGCCACCAGTCCAATCGATGAGGAGAGGAGGCGGGGAAGTGAAGCGAGTGCAGGCAACTCAGGCACCAATCCCAGGCAGGCGTCCGCACATACAAAGGAGGGCGAAGGGCCATGGCTGTAACATAGCTCAACTTAAATTACAAATCATTTGTTTTGTATTACACAGACAGGTACCTCACACATATACAATACATACTTACTCCTTACCTAAGGCATTGGCAAACACGTTTTCTAAACCTTTCTTATGCTGAATCTCCAAGGTGTAATCTTGCACAATCAAGTTGATCATGGTTGTACATGCGTGACGGGAACACAAGTGGATTGTGGTCTGTGAAGACTTCAACAGGCAAACAGGTGGAGCTGACCTACACCTCAAAGTGCAGGAGTGCAAACAGCAGCGACAAAGTTTCCCTTTCAGTGACTGAGTAACAAAGTTGACATTAACTAAATTTGCGTGAGAAATTACTAATTGGATGGTCTATGCCATCTGCACCTTGCCAAACTCACATTTTGCCAAGTTCTCTTCCAAGTACTCTCATGTGATCCTCCCATGTAGTGGTGTAAACGATATGTAGCTGGGGCATTGCACACACAAAAGCCATAGCCGTATATTGCAAGAAATAATCAGGAGTTACAAAGGCAGAGATTTCAGAGGAGAGCCTTTGGGGAGGTCCAAATTGCTTACATATCTGGCTTTGGCCTAAGTTATATAATCTTCCATTCAAGGCAAAGGATATGAGTTTGGCACAGTAACTGCATTTACCTTGCGGAAGTCAGCAATGAATAGCAGAGATTCATATGTTTTTGCTTCCACCAGGCACAGAGAGCTGGAACTAGTTGTGGCTAAGTCATGTTGCAGCAGTTATTCTGCTTCTTTTGTCATCAGTGCTCATTTAATTGGATTAACGTGGTATGGATGCTGTTTAATAGTTTTAGCACCTTTAATGTCAGTGTCATGTTTAAGTACTGACATGTGGTTTGTAACATCACTAAATCGACACAGGAACTGATCCACTAAGTTCAAGATGTCCTGCTGTTGCACATCCGATAAATGGTTAATTTGAATTGCCAAACTTTCTAGCATTTCTGAATTTGGAAGCCTGGCGTTTTGGTGTGATGGAGGAGACGCTTTCAGCACATCCTCAGCATTGGAATTATTGGGCATCTCTTTTACAATTAATGCAGAGCTGCCAGTAACATGTGTCTTTGATTTTACAGGGGCTGTTTTGGTTAATTCTCTAAGGTTTCAACATATTCACGTCAAAGACATGAGTTTTGCACTTTATTTCGGGAGTTCCAGTGCTAATGATTCCAATGATAATCTCTGTCACTGAGCCAATCACAGATTTCACATGGGCTAGCAAACTTGGCCGAGAGGGCTGAACCTTGTATAGGCAATAAAGTTAACACTGACCAGAAAATTTGTCATATCAATATATTTTTATTGAAAGGCCTTTTGTTGCTCAGTTTACCTTTTTTTGCACTCTTCTGGGTTATACTTACAAAATGAGTAAACATCTAATCAATTGCATGCCTTAATCACTTTTTGGCAATGATAAAACTGCATTGTACTGGTCAGACTGGTCCTATAGAGGTATTTGACTGGATGATTTATACTGTAGCACAGAGCAGGAAAAATCCACTGACTCATTAAAATGACTGCAAGAATGAATGAAGAATTGTCTTTATTTTATATTTTGTCCACATCAGTAGTGTATTGAAAGACATCTAGACTCAGGAACCTTTACAAACATACATTTACGTTTTCTATGTGTCACAGCCTATGTGAACTGCCTGAGTCCTGGCTTCATCACATAATCTTATAGTTTTACTGCACAGTTATAACCGAGGACTGCTTTAACCCATTTTACATGACAATGGTTTCCTTTGACTTTTGTTACTATTATTTAGCTACAAAATCCCCAAACCCTCAAATTTTTTGCCAGTAGGCTTCAGGGACCAACTTGTGTGCTCGTAAGATGGTAGATTTAACCAATTCATATTATATAAGAGTAAGAGCATACACGCAGACATTTACAGTTTTTTAAGTTCAGAAGGACCACTCAGGCACGCATGTTCAACTCACTAGCCTCCAGGCCCTACAATGTCCTCTGAATAAAAGTACAGCTATGAGAAAAGAGACGAGCGAGTGAGACAGGACAGGCAATGCCATGACAGCTGAAACTGATACAGATTAAGTTGCCAGCTATCACTGTATAAATGGTGCATGCTTGGCTCACAGCTTAGATTTGCTCTGTTATCTCTGATGTCCTAGCATCATCAGGAGAAGAGGTGGGCAGATCTCTGTTCTATTCTGCTCATTATATGTTTGTGAACATTTTTGGATATGTTTGCATTACTGCTTTAATGCATAATTTTCATGAATTGCCTTCATAAAGCTTTGGGATTGTGTTATCATAGCTGTGAGTTGCAGCAGAGGTTTTCTGTGGATTAGATTTTTGTTTTCCATCTCTTTCTGCAGATCTACCTGCGCTTTATAGAGTACCAGATGGAGCACTCTAATGAGTGCAAGAAGAATTTTGTGGCCGTGTACGATGGCAGCAGCGCCATCGAGAACCTCAAGGCCAAATTCTGTAGCACCGTGGCCAACGACGTGATGTTGGATAACGGTGTGGGAGTCGTGCGAATGTGGGCTGATGAGAAGAGCCGACTCAGCCGGTTCACCATGCTCTTCACCTCCTTTGTTGACCGTGAGTGCCTCTTAAGATCATAACTTTATCAAAATGGAAAAAGTGAGCCAGGTCTAAATGTTGCAGTTATATTCAGTGACAGAGGTAGAGTCAGTTTCATTTCTTTTAGTTTAGTGTGATTGATTTTAGAAGAATAAGGGTCTCTTAAAGACAAAATTCAATTACAGTTTCCCATGCATTTATGGCTGTGTAACTTGCTATTATGGACTATGTAAAACACCATATATCACTGCATTGCTGTAACATCAAAAGACCCACATTATCCACCCACACACACAAGCAGACAGAAAACATATGATTAATGAGATCCTACATTCTTTCTGCATCAGTAGTCATTAATCGATGCTGAAGTGTTGTTTCAGTGAGGAAAGCAAAACTACAGATATACAAAAAACAATTATAATAATAATAATTATTTAATCCAGAAATGTTTTTAACAACTGAAGTCAATCATTTTTGATATGTGTGTCAGAGTATGACACTGCACTTAGGACACTTACAACAGGAAAATAGGAGTTTATTGGAAAGAAATGCCAAATAGGGTCAATGTATATACAGAACATGGAAGTAATTATACATTAAGCTGCAGCATTTTTGAAGATCAAGGACATTTCAAACAAATGCTAAAGGTTGCAGATAAAGTAGGATAAGTTACCATGCAGGAAACAGTTTTCTGTTAGTGCAAGGTAATATTTTCATTAAATGCCTGAATAGACTGAGATATTAATTGCCACATTCTCCTGCACACTTCCCAAACCCTGGGTGAATGCTAATGTTGTTTTCACCAGCAAACCCATAACCATTGCAGTCAGAACTTAATGGCCTTTTAAATTCAGCAAGGGTCTCTTTTTTTTTACTCTGAGAGTCCTTAAGACCATTTGGATCCTCATTAATTCTGATCACACAGTTCATCTCAGAGAAGTCTGAAGTCTCTTGAGTAATTCCCAAACTTTATTTGGTCAGAGTCGGGCAATGGCTCAGAGTTTACTTGGAGGTCAGAGGGAACCATTAATCTTTGTCACTCAGAGAACAAGATGAGTTTTGCCTTGTGCACTCCATCATCCTTAATATGCTCTAATCTTGTGACAGAACCCCCTCTGACATGTAAACCACACATACTAAGACATTCCTAAACACACACACAACATTCAGACATTTGGAGTTGTGTGCTTGTGTGTGTGCATTTATGGTGGAAGGGTGAGAGTAAGAGGGTGAAGCAATGTTGACATCTTCTGAGAAACTACCCTTTGAAGGCGGGAGATACATAATTGGTTTGGAAGTAATCGCAGTGTCAGGGGAGCGACCCCGACTACAAGCTCACTGGGAGACAGATGGGGAGGACACTCCAACACACACATTTTAATACACAATGCTGTACACACACATTCTACATGTCCCTTTGTCAAAGATATTTAACCCTGAGGCAGAGGAAGCACACAGAGAAAGGGACGTGGAAGCTGAGAGCCCCCCATCACAGTGGACCTCAAGAGCAGGGGTCGAGTTGGTGGACTGCAGTCTCGCAAGACTCAACGTGACTGCTGCTGCTAAAGACTGTGATAAAGATAAAAATATTAAAGAGCATATTATATTTTTTTGGTTAATCTTCATGGTGCACATGAGTCTTGGTTCCATGTTCTTCATTAATGTTTGTCATCTACGTATGTAGCTAATATTGTCACCCTGATTTTTGATACAAAGTCCATTAGACTGATGAACATGGTTGGTTGCTTAGTTGATAGTTCAACTCAGTTTTCATTTTTTATATGACAGGTCTGTTTTTTATACTGTACAAAGCAAAAAAGTAAGAACTCTCAGAGTAAGAACAGCTCAGTGTTAAATTATATGCCTGCCTGTTACACTAGACCTATGTTTCTGATTCCATAGGGCCTGTTGAAAAGAATAAAGAGCACTATGGGACTCAGAGAAAATATAGTCTGCCACTGCTTGTCAGACAACGTCCACTTGCCCCAAATCACCCCAGATCATCTATAGCAAGTTCCTGGCATCAGCATCTTTCCTCAGTCTTGCAGTTCTTCCTTCTGACTGTCAGTGCATCGATCTCCTGAGCCTAGCAGCCAGCATCAATTACTAGTCACCTCTGTCTCTGCCATCTCAGCCTTCATCCGCTAACCATCACATTCATTTTGGGTGTCTCGCGACACCTGTCTGACCATCTGCACCCCGCAATGGCTCGAAGCCATATCTACAACCACCCCGCCTCCTGCCTTTCTTTTTTCTTTTTTCTTATCCACATTCCTCCTCTCTTCCTGCTCCTAGATTCACAACCATCCACACATACAACTCCTCTATACCCTCTACCCCCATCCCTCAAACTCTCTTGACAACAAGACTGCAGCTCAGTGAAGCTGCCATCTCTTCCCCTCATCACCCCCTGATGTTGTGTCTGAAGGAAATGATGATGTATGGCCTTGTGTGGAATGTCTCCATAACAGCTGTAGTTTAAAGCAATAATAGAACATTTTATCTTTTATCACATACCTCCACAGATTTCTACTGCCAAATTATTGTTCTTTTATTGTTATTGTTATTATCATCAAAATAACTTGTGGTTCTCTTCAGTGTAGTCATCTATTGTTTTTTTGTTTTTTTTGTCTAAATTTCATTTTCTCTGTCAATTGCCTTTTGCCTGCAGCCCCCTGTTCAGCCAGTACATTCTTCTGCCACAGCAACATGTGTATCAACAACTCCCTGGTGTGCAATGGGGTTCAGAACTGTGTCTACCCATGGGATGAAAACCACTGCAAAGGTAATTGTCTTATGTTGTTGTGAACTATTCAGTTAATGTGTTTAGTTTTTTTTATCATTTTGATCACCTTCTTAATTTTGCTATTCTCTCCTCTCCTCTTCTGTCCTCTCCAGAGAAGCGATCCAGGGGGCTTTTCCATCAGATCACAAAGACCCATGGCACTGTCATTGGCGTATCATCAGGCATAGTACTTGTTCTTCTTATTGTCTCCATCTTGGTCCAGATGAAGCAGCCAAGAAAAAAGGTAACTTGCCCTTTGTGGTTGGCGTTTTGTTCATCTGAAAAGCTTACTGAGCCAGAAAAGAGGAGACGCATAATTAAAACCGACTGTGGGTTTCTAGACCAGATGGGCCCATCATATGAAAGATAATTCAATGTATCAACGTAGATGCTTTGTTTTAAATTAATTTTCTTTTTAATGTAACCACTTTCTATTAACCTGCCTCATCAATTTCTACTTCAATTTGTGATTTCCCACAACTGTCAGACGGCACTCAAAAAGCATTTTTTTTATGCCTCGTCTAACAAGGCTGTTCTTGGTAAAGAGACCAGTGTCTGGAATAGAGCAGATGATGTGTTAAAGACTTGTAACATAACCAACAACAGTACAACATAATATCACAGCAGGTACTGTACTGTGTGTTTAGTGCATAGCAAGATATTCAAATAATAAAACATTCTAGGTATTTTCTATGACATTAACTATTCAGAACTAAAAGGGCAACAATCGAAGGTAAAAATGTGGTAGTAAAAATCTTTTGGCGTGTTGGTCAGATTTCATTGACAGTGATCTGGCAACATTAGAAACAACCCACCAACTGTTAACAGATTCTGATGACAGGTGGTGAGTTGTTGTGGTTGGATTCATCATTAATTTGTGATTAGTGCACAGAGGTAGGTGACATCTGCTTTTCCTGCAACTTCAAACCAGTAAGTACAGACAAAAACAAAAATACAGAAATCCCACATGATGAATGTATAAAACTGTTCTGATTTCACACTGGACCACATCACTCATAGTAAGAAGCTGAGATAATGGGCTTTCAGGGCCTGTGAAGTAGCACATTTATTGTGATAGTTGGAAGTCTTAAGAGGGTTATTCTGTCTTTTATCTGTGTAAAAACTAGTGGTCTCTGAATGGATCTTCTTCTTTTCAAGGTTGTCGCTCGCCGGCCTGGTGTTTTCAACAAGGCTGGATTCCAAGAGGTATTCGACCCACCCCACTACGAGCTCTTCTCTCTACGTGACAAGGAAATATCCTCAGATTTAGCTGATCTGTCTGAGGAGCTTGACAGCTTCCACAAGCTTCGGCGCTCCTCCACCATGTCCCGCTGTGTCCACGAGCACCACTGCGGCTCACAAGCCTCCGTGGCTACTGCTGGAGGCAGTATGAAGCACAGCCGCACCACCCTGAGCTCTATGGAGCTGTCCTACCACAACGACTTCTCCAAGCCTCCACCCATGAAGACTTTCAACTCCACAGCCAGCTACAAGAAGAGTTGCTACGGCTACAAACAGCACACACAGACTCACGACTGCGACCAGCAGGTCATCGAGGACCGAGTCACAGAGGAGATCCCATGTGAGATCTATGTCCGCGGTGGAGGAGGAGCCACAGGAGGAGCCACGGGAGGAGGAGCAATAGGAGGAGCATCAGGAATAGCAGGAGGAGGTATTGGAGGCCCAGCAGGAATAACAGGAGGATTAGCAATGGCTGGAGGAATGGGTATGGGAGGAGGAATGGCCATGGCAGGGCCTAGTGGCATTGCTGGAGGTATTGGTGGCGGGATGGCAGGAGCCTGTGGAACCCTCAGCATCCATGGGAACAGCGCTCGTAACAGCACGTCCATAGTTGATCCACAACAACGATCCATGTCCATGGACTTTTAGATGGAGAAGGAAGGAAGAAAGGGAGCAGACAGACCTTGTAGTTCGCTCATCAAGGGAAGGAAGAAGAGAAGACTCTTGACTAATCTTAAACTGGCTGCTCCTATTTCCTCTTCTACCATTGTCCTCTAAACTGTATTAATAGTATTGTGGGTACCGGTAAGGGAGCTTCTCCTCTCATAGTTTCATGCAGAGGTTTGGGAAGAATGAGAGACAAGACCAAAAGAGGGGGAAAAAATGGAGGAAACTAGTGTTTCTATTTTTCAGGATACTAAAAGTTGTAGAGTGAAAGAAGTGTGGAGACACTGTGTCTCATCTCAGCGTTACACTGATTTAATCTCTCCTTCCATAAGAGACTTACAGAAGAATGTTGTCGCATGCAGACCCAGACTCCTCTCTGTTTGGGTGCCTAAAAGACTGAGACACCCACTTAGAAACAGAGAGACTGAGTTTTACATTTATTCACCTGCGATGCACAGATATACGATATATGATATATACAGTGCTGTGAAAAAATATTTGCCCTCTTCCTATTTTTTTGTTTAGTTTTTTTGCATATTTGATCAGATCCACAAACAGATTTTCACAAAGATAACTTGAGTAAATACAAAATGCTCTTGATGATTTCATTTATTAAGGGTAAAATATTAAGGTTTTTTCAGAGCCATTCAGAGGTGGACTTGCTGGTGTGTTTCGGCTCATTGTTCTTCTGCATAACCCAAGTGCGCTTGAGCTTGTGGTCACAAACTGCAGGGGCAATTCCTTTTTCACATAGGGCCAGAGAGGTTTTGACAGTTTTTTTTCCCTTAATAAATGAAATCATCCTTTGAAGATCTGATGATGTGAATCATTTAAGTGTGACAAATATGCAAAAAAAAAAAAGGAAGGGGGCAAATACTTTTTCACAGCACTGCAGTGCGTCTTCTAATAATTTATTTGAGTGTTTATTTTTGTCAGTGTATTGTACTGTTACAGCCAGTATATATCCAGCCTCATAATGATGCGTGGCTTTTAACTCTTAAGTCTTTTTCAATTGTTGCTCAGATGATTTTATGAAATGACTTATCTATGACGCGTTGTCTTGATGATGAGGAGGAAGTTGATGCTGAAGTTGCTGTTGTTGACAATGAACAGAAGTACGACAATGATGATGATAATGATGTGATGTTACAATAACAATAATGTAGTTTTCATGGTTACCTCACAATTACAGAGGGTATGCTCTATTCAGTCTCCCCTCAGGAAGAGCACATGAAGAGACTGTTTTATTTTGGTAAGAAATTGCATATGGGCATTGAGGCACTAAGTAATCATTTATGGAATATGAAATGTTTGATTGTGAGGTCTGGACTGAATTGAAATAGCAACCACACTACTCCCAGACCCCACCTTTACCAGGAGGAAATGTAATTTCTCCATGAACTGAGTGTGTAAAACAAGCACAACCTGTTTCCCCGAAAGACACAAACATGTAGCCTATATGGGACACATTTATGATTTTAACCACTGGTTGTATAATTTCATGCTGTTGAATTAAATGAGAGCCTACTCACCTACTTGTGTGAGCTTTTCTGTTCATTATAACCAAGTCAAAAATTGTAGTTTGATCAGTTCTACTTCATAGATTATGTAGTAAAAAACAAAGCTAGGGAAAATCTTCTTGGATGCCGAACATAAAATAACTTAACGTGTTAAGTTAACTTAACAGCATTTTTCTCTGGCACCCGCTCTCTCATGTGCACATATTCCACTCAACCTTTGTTTTGCTGTTATGATGCATTTGTCCAGATACTCACAGCCACATGCATTACACTGCTGTAACGTGGTCCTTGTAGTTTAAAGAGGTTTAGATGAATCTACGTATACAGTATGATAATAATCAATATATTGTGATGGAATGATTCCTGAGAAGCTGAATTCAGAGCTCAGAAAACACAATTAAAATAACTAAGATGACCTGAGCACAACTCATTATGAAAGTGAGTTGTTGGGTGTATAAATCATGAAAAGAAGATTATTACCGTTAATTTTTCGTATTTGTTCTCTTTGAAATGAATGAATGAATTTCAAATGAAACACTCAAGATGTGAGCAAAATCAAGAATTTCAGCTTTAATTCAAGCTTCAATTCAAACATTCAAAAATGTGGCGTTAACCATTGAGGATTACAGCAGGATTACAGGATTACAGCCATTTTCATACACACACCCACACTTTTTGGGGCTCATAAATAATGGAATAAAACTAACATAATCAGAAACATAAAGATTGCCTTTAATGCTTTCAGTCAGACAGTTCCAGACTGTTTCCTATATATGCCATTTCTTTGCCTTGAAAAACACTTTGGTTCTTGAGTACTCTTTGCCTTTTCACAACAACTGTAATCTGGTTCTACTGGCAGCCTTACAGGCCCACGCCATAATACTGTCTCCACCACCTTTGAAAGATGATGAGGTATCCTTTCCTTTTCCATACTTTTCTCTTCGTATTATTCTGGTACAAGTTAATCTTTGTGTCATCGGTCCAGAGAACTGTATTTCAGAACTGGTTAGGCTTTTCTAGCTGTTTTCTGGCAAAGGCTAATCTGGCCTGCCCCTTGTCATAAAGCCTCTGTATGTACACTCATAAAGCCATCTCGTTACTCTAGACTTTGACAATGACACACCTTCCTCCCCAAGTGTGTTCTTAATTTGACTAGATGTTGTTAAAGAGTTCTACTTCAACATGGACAGATTTCTGTGGTCGCTCACTTTAGTTGTCCTCTGTGGTTTTCCAGGCCTTGAGCTGCCAGTTAATTATTTCTTGCAAGTGAAGGCCATCATTGGGCTGAAAAACAAAATAAACCCATCAGAAAGACAGCAAAAACATTGCCAGTTAATTCTTCTTTTAAGAAAGAATGAACTTGAGTGTTTTATTTCAATTTAAGTGTGATAAAAAGTAAAGAAAATGCCAAAAAAACATATCATCATTCAATTATTTATAGGCAGCATGGGCACTCTGACCACTCACAGCCCTATACAAGCTATAAGGCACTATGTGTTCAGACACCTATCAACAATATGAGGACAGTTGCATTTGGATCCGAGTCAGCTATTGACTACAATTACAAGTCTACTAATAATAATGCAACATGAAGCTATACAAGATAGTTATTAAATCTTTTAATTTACATTGATATGGAGCCTTCATGACAATCAATGGGAAATTAAACTATTTGGAAAGTGTGATTTTATGTTGTCAGAATGCAGCATGGGATCTTAAATTAGCTTTGCGTATAAGACAGAGTTGGACATGGTAGGCTCATACAGACTGAAGAAGTTGTTGGAGAAATACCCCAACCAAGAAGCATAAACAGAAACAGATGCACAGAGCACACCTGAGGCATACTGAGCTGTTTGCACCAACATGCACAAAAGTAACCCCTAAAACATCATAGCCATCCAATCCAGTTATGTTTTCACTGGTGATGGTTGTTTGCAGAGGTGATAGTACTGAACAAGTACACAAACTCAATAGTGAAGTGAAAGTGCAGATGCTTGCCTAAAAAAATATCCCCTATAAGTAGAAGAACCAATTCAAAGTGTTTGAAGTAGCTTACATGCTCTTAAGAGTTTACTTGTAGAATTCCACCAAGAAAACTATCTGTTTTAAACAACACTGACTTTGGTTAATTTATCTGTTAATATTATAAATGAACAGGTCTAATCCAAAAATATAGCAAAGAAAATGTTCTAGTAATGAAAATAATAATAATAATAATAATAATAATAATAATAGGACAAATTTAGTGTGGAGCAAACAGCTGCTGGTAAAGGTGGAGCTTTATGGACTGACAGGTGGTTAATCCATAATAATACATCATACATGATTATTTGATTATATTATTTTATTAAAAATCTTAATCTGCACAAAATAACTAGTAACTTAAGGGGTCGAATAAATGTGGAGTAAAAAGTGCTGTACAATCGTCTATTCCCCTCTGCACTGAGATACAGTAAAAGTAACATAAATTGAAATACTAATGTAAAGTACAAGTACATCAAAATTAAGTACAGTACTTGAGCAAATATACTTGTAAATGCAGTCTGGTGTTCAAATGACGTTTAGACTTTCGATGACTGATGTTGTTCACAGACATGTTTGTGTGGTGGTGGATGAGATCAGCAGTAATGCAGCACGCCAGCAGCCAGGAGGCAGCAGCGGGCACACAGAGCGACTTTCCGGAAACTGAGACACGAGGCGAGCAAAACATTTTCCACCGGCTCCGTCTCTTTGTCCATCCACCTCCCAAGCACCGGCCACAGCAACACCAACACCAACACCATGGCTAATGTTGTCGATACAAAGCTATACGACATTCTCGGAGTATCTCCATCTGCATCTGAAAATGAACTGAAGAAGGTATTTATACAAGAGAGCCAGTGGAAACTATGAAATTATATTATGTGTTTGTTTCAACTTTCACTGTCACAATTCTACAGTCAGGAAATGCGTTGCTATGCGCAGCTAGCTAACGTTAGCCCTGAAAAGGGCTAGCCTGCTAAAACTGAAAGCTAGCGTTAACTGGCCTAAATGCTCGTGCGACGACGCGGCTGTTCAGCTTAGCAATCATGGATTCTGTCAACTGGTTCGACTTTTCAGAGTGTACTTACACTAAGTCTGACATTTATATGTCATACGTAGCACGGTTAGCGGTAGTAATGTTTACCGAAACTAAGGTTGACTTAGGTAATACAGCATGCACGAATGAAACGATTGACCTCACGTTAGCTTTAGCTCAAGTGTTAGTCCTGGAGTTAGCTAGCTAAGCCCGTCGAAGGTTGTGGAAAAAGGGAGTTTGTGTTGTAGAAAGACTCGAAACTAATTTACATCCAGCTACAGCTACCTAACAGACAAATATAATGTATATGTATGTAGTGTGACAATTTTTAGGAGGAGGATTTGATTTTGATCTTTTGCGTCATGCTTATTTTGATTAGCGTCACTGCACTTGCTGTATTAACGTTGATTTGACGTTAGCTTACTGTTAATGTTGGTCAGATAAACGTTAATCTTTTTGCTGTTATTATTCCTTTTATCCCTTAGATCTGGCATACAGTAAAGATTAAAGGTTAAAGTTAAATTGTCACTGTTGTATCCTGTCTACGCCAGCGGGCTACACTCATCGATTTTAACCTTTAACGTTAAATATTTGTCATATAGTCTAGGTATGACTTAGGTATGGTTATACATATTTAAGGTGAAGTGCTTAAAAAGCTAGCTAGTTATATACCAGACCCTTAAGTTAGTAAACTTTATTAGACGTGGTAACCAACGCTTGTCACATTTGCTAACAGCGTTAGCAAGAGGATGCTAATTAGTATACGCACGTTTGCCTAAACGTTAGCGATTAAATCGTCAGACATTTTGAACTGCTATTTTTCATTAAGGGGAAATTCCGGTTATACAATGCTTAACTTTAAGGACCAGCGGATAGACATTTAACGGTAAACCACTGGAAAAAAGCTCCACATTATTTAAAAAGTTATCGCAGCTAACGGTTGTGTTTTCTTGGCTGTTAACATCTGGTTTCGTCAGGGAGGCACATTGTGTCACCGGTCACAGATAAGGTACCTTCACGTTTGTCTGAGTCATGCTGGTGTGTGGTTCCAGTAAAACACAATGTTTACGGTAATAACGATGTTAGGTAATACATCTCCATCTTTTGTGTGTTTCTAGGCATACCGGAAACTGGCAAAAGAATATCATCCTGACAAGAACCCAAATGCTGGTGACAAGGTAAGACTGGTGACAATCTCTTCTCCTTCAAATGTCTACTGACATTAGTCACTATATGTGTGTTTAATAGTGGGTCTGTAATAATGTTTCTGTTTAAATGGCTTGTTTCATTTTGAGGACTTAATTTCTATTTCTGATATATTTCTTTTAGCGCTGACAGTGATCTGCACAGCTACTTTCCATTTTAGTTTTACTTTTCTTTTGCAATCAGCAATTCACTTGTGCTGTTAGTTGAATTTTTCTGATCTCTCCTACAGCATCGCAGCAGACCTCCCACAGCTCAACATAATGCTGTCATTAGCTTCTAATTTCACATTTCTGGAATATTAGTGGAAATGTTGAAATTAAGGCCATCTCCTCTTCCGTCATCAAGTGCTATTTTCTTAGCTGGGGATTAGAGAATTAAGCCTGGATGTGGTTGGTTGTAATGGGGAAGAGACTTACATTTAAGCAAATAAAATGTGCGCTACTCTGCTCATCCTTTCTCGTGTCGCTAAGATTGACAAAAAACGCACGACGCATTTTTTTGGATTATGTCAGTATAGTGCTGAATCAATTCATGTTTTAGATTGTACTTTTTGGCACATGTTGAATTGCTTTATTTTTTTATTTTCTGTGTTGTTCACTTGTTTAAAATTACACCAAGAGGACATTCCAGAAAACATGTTTAGCACAAACTCCGAATTGTTTAACCCTTAGTTCAGGGAAACAGTATTTTTTCAGTACAGTAAACTGAGTACATTACCATGGTAGCTTAAAACATGAAACTAACTTGCTTGCTGGCAGGTTTTCTTCAACAAAGCCTGATTCTCTTTCTTCTCCCCTCCTGCGGAGCCTGCAGAAGGTGGCCTAATGCCCTTCATTTCCTTATTCAGTGCATATTGGAGTATTGGAGTGCATTAATTTTCAGAAGTTTCTGTTGTGAGCAGAAGATACAAATCCAGGATGGAAAGTTACCTTTTAGTTTGTTACTCAGGTCCTACTGTTCCTATGTTACCACTTTCAAGTGAAGCTTTAAATAGAGTAATTTCTTACCTTGTGATTGGTCAAACTGATCTAACATTTGTATCACATATATTCATTGCATGGCAGCTTGAAGCATATGGGTCTGTATAGCCACAGCCTCCTACGGAGTATACTCATACTTAAAACTAGATGGATTTAATGTTGTGGATGATCAGTTAATGTACAAACTGTACTTGTGCTGTTTTAGGATTTAGGAAAATTAAAATGTATTTGTAATTAAAATGTCTAATTACAGGACCCTTTTCAGGGATTTATGAGATGTTGAGTGACAGGGTATGTGATCAGGTGTGGTATGACCCTTGTGTAAAGACACTGAATGTTGTAACTTCTGTTCCCATCAAAGCTGAAATCAAAGAATAATGGAGATCTTACTAGGTTACTAAGATCGAATGACGGGTCTTCTTTCCACATGAGACTTTGCACTTGTTTTTTAACCACTGTATTTCTCTTATTGAGGTTACTGTTGTTTTCCATTGTTGCATCACTAAGTCAGGTGAAACTACTTGTAGCTGTTTTATGTACACTTGGTGTTTAATTACCTGTGATGTTCTACTGTTCTAACAAATTGCATCTTGCATTTTTTGTGTGTCTGTGTATTTCTCTCCTCTCAAAACATAGTTCAAAGAAATCAGCTTTGCGTATGAGGTGCTGACCAACCCTGAAAAGAAGGAACTCTATGATCGCTATGGAGAACAGGGCTTGCGGGAAGGAGGTGGAGGTGGCCCAGGGATGGACGACATCTTCTCCCACATCTTTGGTGGTGGACTCTTTGGTTTCATGGGTGGCCAGGGGAGTCGTTCCAGGAATGGAGGTCGAAGGAGAGGAGAAGACATGGTCCACCCACTCAAGTAAGACCAAGCTTGTACATTCACATATAGACTACTTGAGTTAAATCTTTACATTTTTTTTTGTTGCAAAAATTCTTTTGTATTTATAATTATATAAAATGTCCCTGACTGTATTCACCAACTCATCTGCCACTTCACAGTATTTAAACAGAGCTTTTTTTTACTGTAGGGTGTCACTGGAGGACCTTTATAATGGGAAAACAACGAAACTACAACTTAGCAAGAATGTACTGTGTAGCACTTGTAATGGGTAAGTTACACAACCAGCATGGTGCTTTAGTCCACAATATTGTCATCTCTATTAATGTTTTGTTAGTCCTGTTACATTTCATCAATTTCTAACAATACATTTTCTGTGTGTGTATATATGCAGGCAGGGGGGCAAGACAGGCGCTGTACAAAAATGTACAACATGTAGGGGGCGTGGCATGCGCATCATGATCCGGCAGCTGGCCCCAGGGATGGTCCAACAGATGCAGTCTGTGTGTACTGATTGTAATGGTGAAGGTGAGGGATCAACCATTTCTTTTTTGTGTCATTGGGTCATGACCTGCACAGATCACTCAGTCTGTTACCTGTGACTCTACCTCAGGTGAAGTCATCAGTGAGAAAGACCGCTGTAAAAAATGTGAGGGCAAAAAAGTCGTGAAGGAGGTGAAGATTCTGGAGGTGCATGTGGATAAAGGCATGAAGCACGGGCAGAAAATTACCTTTGGAGGGGAAGCTGACCAGGCACCTGGCGTCGAGCCAGGTGATATTGTTCTTGTCCTGCAGGAAAAAGAGCATGAGGTAAGCAGGCCAGTCTCCCAATACCGTTGCCATATTTATCTCACTGTGCTCTATCCCCTGTGCTGTCTGCATCACAGAGGACTTTTTTTTTTACATGAGGACACACTTTTGCTTCTATTATAGTTTTGTCTCTCCCAAATTATTTCCAACCTTAGTTCTAAGCCAGCTTTTTTCACCTGGCCACAACTTTCCACTGTTCCTGTGTTTACTGTGCCTGTGAATTGCATTGCAGTTTTATGTATGGGTTTTGGTGACTGCTACATCAGATATATGGGTGCAGAGTTAGCAGCCTTGTACATACAGTATGCTGTACAAGAGTTAAGTTCGTTTTATACTGTTA
This sequence comes from Sandelia bainsii, assembly GCA_032362345.1. Taxonomy (NCBI): domain Eukaryota; kingdom Metazoa; phylum Chordata; class Actinopteri; order Anabantiformes; family Anabantidae; genus Sandelia; species Sandelia bainsii. Next base: position 25,069,637 of record JAUMHL010000018.1, on the reverse strand, counting down.
GTTACCTAAGAAATATAGCTTATCATGATTCAGAGTAGTTCTATAAAAGCAAACATTCAACAATTGATAACCAAGTTCAAGTTTCAGCAGGTTTGGATTTGCACATAAAAGCAACAAAAGATGTTGAAATGCAGATTTATAGCTATTCAAACTGCACAATTTGGTGAAAAAAGTCACATTGCGATTATTCTGGACAATACTACAGTTTGCCATATAGTAAACAAGCGGTATGAGTCGAGGGAACTAACTCACTCTCCTAGTATGTGTATGTAAGGAAATAAAATCAAACCGAAACACTCAAGTTAACATAAACTGAGGAGATGTAGTTTACACGGACAAACAACGGGGATAAATGATTGGTTGTTTCAGCCCATTCACAGCTCGTTTATGCTTCATATTGGCTGCTTCTCTCTCCTACACACAGAGTAACAGCCACAGGAAGATACATTTTAGAAACTCGCCTCCATAAAAGTAGATAATGTTAACCAAAAAGTCACTTCTGTCTTTTTTATAAGTTGCTAAATAGGTCTGAAAATAACTCAACCTAGCAACACACAAGTTGAATTGGCAACACTGCACACAAGAGAGTCATGTGAACAAACACATGACTATGATTTACTGCCTGAACACATATACTCTTTATTAGGGGTGAAGATAATAAGCAAATGACACACAAACAAACGACATATACAAGCACAAAGGCTGACATTGATTTACAATTGTGATTAGATTGCTTGTGCAGTAATACTAACTGAATATAACTCAACAAGCCAAACTCATACAGCTTGCTGAGATCACCAGAATCTATTGTAATTGCTGCTCTTGAGATCTGCTTTGGCTTAGTTTACTAGATTTTTTAGCTTAAGAAGTTTAACAAATAGTAACAAAGGGCACCTTAATAACATAAGTATGCAATATTCCTAATGTCAGTCAATGAAAATTATCAAACCAGTTACTGGGTAGTGCTGAGGAATCCCTGCAACAATCAGCTGCAAACCACTGGTTACATAAACAGTGTCTACTGTCCAGCAGCTGAAGCTTATCTGTTACAACTATAGCTTGTAGCTTCTGTTCACTTTTAGTGCTACAAAGCTGTTGTTTCACCAACAGATGCTGTGTATTTGTGTATGTGAAGTCAGTGGTCTCTGAATCATTTAATCGTTATCATCCTATACCTAACTGTGAAACATATTGTTGGCATTTACAAAAGATCATCCAGGATGTTTAGTATAAATGTTTAAGGTTGTAAAATGTATCTTAAATCAATATTTTAACTTAGACTTTTTCTTTCATTTTTTCCAGACATTCAGGCGAGATGGCAATGACCTGGTCATGAACCATAAGATTGGGCTGGTGGAGGCGCTGTGTGGCTTCCAGTTTATGCTGAAACACTTAGACGGTAGACAGATTGTTGTGAAGTACCCTGCTGGCAAAGTCATTGAGCCAGGTAACACTCTTGTTACATCTTTAATTTTTAAACTCTGGGATGTGAATTTAAACAGGGCATAAAATAAAAGTAGTTACCTGTGAATGAATCTTGTTCCTCACATGCTGCATCTTTTCCAGGCTCTGTCAGGGTGGTGCGAGGAGAGGGCATGCCACAGTATCGAAATCCTTTTGAGAAGGGAGACCTGTATGTCAAGTTTGATGTCCAATTTCCTGACAACAACTGGATCAGCCCTGAGAAACTTACAGTACGTCACGTTAACTCTTTTCATTATTAGCTGTCAGTCGTGTTTTGGTATTTGGAAGATTCAGTCAGAACTGAAGCCAGGAGTCGTTTATTTAAAGGCTGGAGATCAGAAATGTCCTTCAGCCTTTATGGCTCTGAGGGGGCATCAGTGACAGCAGCAGCACACACATGAACATCACCTGGTGGTTTTAATATTGTGGCAGACAGCATGGGAAAAATGTCATGGTAGTCATGATTGACGGGCATCTGAACACACGGTGAACCACACTTTGCTGCATGAGGGACCATTTTAAAACAGATTTAATGTTTTGTCTGATCAGTGTAGACACAATGTAAACAGACTGTAGCTGTAGCTCAAAGCCAGGGAGCAGATCTCTCACTCTTTTTATTTTTTTATTTTAAATAACTAGTACTTTGATTAGATGAGCTTTTCACAGCTCAAGTGCATGTCTTCCTTAGATAATTCTTGAGGAGAAAACAAGTAACATAAAAAAGGTGAAATTACTGCTTGATCGAGGTCCAACATTCACAACGATTAAATGTGAATTTGAACTGAAGCAGTCAGTCTTTTGATAATAGTTCTAATATTTTAGGCATAAATGCCCCAGAATAATCTGTGCTTCCTGTTTCTTCTCTGAAGTCACACGTAGATTAACTAAAATGAGTAAACTCTTTTTGGTGACAATACTTGTGCTGCCGCAAGGAAGCACTTGCAGCTCAGTTTATACCTGTAATTCCATTCAGGGTTTAGCGTTAGTTTACCTATAAATGGGTTACTTATTGAGCTGATGAATAAGAAGCACTCATACTTTTTCATATATTTTTGTTAATTTTACCACATATTTGTTTCTAATACACTGTTCTCCCTAAAAATCTTGACGACGTATAGATTTGATTAGTTCCACAGTAACACCTAAATCCCTTCTGTAGTTCGTTTGACACTGCTGCGTGGTTAGAAAACACGATGAGGCTGCCTGTTAGAGCTTTGTTATGATGCATGCTTCCCACGTGTAGGAGCTGGAGGACATGCTGCCTTCAAGGTCAGAGGCCCCCATCATCACAGGAGACACCGAGGAGGTCGACCTGCAGGATTATGACGTCAATCAGAGCTCGTCGACTGGCGGTCGCCGGGAGGCCTACAACAACAGCTCAGATGAAGATGACGGCCCCCAGGGGCCGGGGGTACAATGTGCCCACCAGTAATCTCATACACTCTCTCACATACACACACACACACACACACACACACAAACTACATTCTACTTGGGGAGAAAATGTATGAGTTGCAGAGTAAACAAGGAGGTAGTCTGAGACTGATGAGGTAGTTTCTCAGACACAGATCATTATATTAATTCATGCAACCTGGAATTGTTGATTATCACTGACTGCGTGCATGGATGATTTCGATCTGTGTCCGAAGAACTCGCACTGGGACAGCCAAAGATTTACTACACTGCACCTGAAACAAATATAGACACTTTAAACGGCAACGTCAGGTGGAGGTCATATAAAATATTTAACATGTATCAAATCATATGGTTGCCCCAGTGCACACCCTGGTATGTTGGACTATGATCTGGTGTTCAAGGTGAAACCTCCACCCATCTAGTTCCTTTTTGATGTCCATTCCCCTCCTCTGGTGGGAACTCCAGATCAGTCAGAGAAAGGAATGTTTCTTGTTTGCTGAGTGTGTGACTTGCATTTTGTTTTCATAGTATTTACAATAATTAATTTAAAAACTAACCAATGTGTAAACACAGACAAAACTGCAGAGCAATGTGCAGAATCCATGGACTGATCCACTCAGTGCTGTTTGTAGGACTTGTTTCTGATTTTTACAGCTTCATTTTCTTGTTAGGTTTTTACTTGTTTTTTCTTTATATTTTAATTCAAACAAAAAATTAGCTATTGTGTATATCATTGAACTGGTTGTTGGTAAGCTTCATCAGATGCTTTATTCAAAGCTGTGTGATTGTTTTTTCTTCTTTTTTTAAGAAAAATCACAAGTGAAATGATAAAAACCTATAGCCTGTATTTGTGCTGAGACCATGTGCATGTAAAAAGCTTTGGTTCCCGCACTTATCAAACATTAGCCGAATAAAGCAGCACACTTCTTAAGAAAATGTCTATTAAGTTGTTGAATAAATTGTTGAAATTTCATGTACTGTTTTCTCTTCATTCTTATTAATAATCACAAACAATAAAAATACTCCCAGTGGTTGTATATAGACAAGCAGCTTGGTTTTGGAGTCTAAACACAAAAGGGATGCACAGAGCCTCACTGGAAAAGACATTAACTGTTCCTTTCCAGAAACGGTGCATCGGTGATTAGTCTAATCCACAGATGCTGTCAGTGCTGATTGCCAACTGTTCTCAGTAACCATCGACAGCAAATACCAACTGATGCCATGATGATTTTAGATCGCCTTTGTAAAACGTTTCCAGTATCAGTCACCTCATAAATGTGAATGAGATCAGTCAGTCTTCAGTGTGAGCTGGATAAGTAGACTTTCAGAGGAGCAATACAACCTTGATGTCAGAGGCAGATACTGGCTGTATCTCCATAACAGCTTCTTGAAATTTGTCTTGTTTACATTTAGTGGTTTCTACAAGTCACGGAAGATGTTTGGTTTTATTTCCCAGGTCATTTGGGGAACTCTTATATTTTCCAGCAAGGTTACACCAGATGGTTGAGGGTTAGGGTTTAAAATTTACCATCAAATTTGGCAAAATCAGGAGATGGTCGGAATTGAAAGAATGGTACCAAAACTGAGTAAAGAAACAAATCAATCACAAAAGTGGGACCCCAATTTGAAAATCAATAACCAGTAGAAGTGTCCCTAAAAGTTCGTAGTCAAGTGTGAGAATATGATTGCCAGCCAGGAAACCCAGTTACCTTTAGTCATAGGATGCTTATGAATATGGCCCTGAATTTACTTATTTTGTTGTTCTAATAAAAACATATACAGAGGTAACTGAAATCAGAAAATGTTTTTTTTTTTTATCGGGGTAGGGAATCATGGACGTATTAAGAGTTTTCATAATACCTCATAAAATACATCTCCGGGTGGGGGGGTGGTCAGTCGTTTGTCGTGCATCACACCTAAACCAGAAGCAAGTTAAGGTCAGTGGATGTGCCATGCGTGGCCATGTGGGACGATATCGTAGCACCATATTTTTAGTGGGAATGTAAGTCGTCTTCAGACTGTTTTTCAAATGAAAACCGTAGAAAAATAAATAACGTCATTGTTACGTCATTTTTAAACAAATACAAAACTGTCGCACTACCGGAGCATCGTTTCTTTAAATCATTCTTTATAAAGGTCTATTTCACCCCACGCCAGCAGCGGCGCCGTGGCTTAGTTGGTTAAAGCGCCTGTCTAGTAAACAGGAGATCCTGGGTTCGAATCCCAGCGGTGCCTTTTGCGCCACACTTCACTCTCGCATTATTTCCTGTTAATGGTTGTTCAATGCTGATTGAAAGTCTTTTTTTAAATACCGCTAAGGTGAAACCGTCAATTTCCTTTTCACCCTCTCTAAACTCGCTCCGTGTGTACTGTGAAAATGCAGAAACGTAAATGATCTGTATATTTACTGTTAGAGAGAGATGCAGTGTGTCAATCTGACCACATGATGGCAGCAGTGAAACGGTTTACTACACCCAGAAGCCGTCAAGACACAATGGAAGAAACAGTGGTAGCAACCCGTACCTTACGTGAGCTTGTCATTTCAGCGTCTGTACGTCAGGATACTATCTAGCATTGCTACCCATCTGTTTGTTACACTCCACCCTGATCTGAGAAGAAAAGACGACCTATAAGCAAATGATGTAGACCACTTTGTCCTGTTTAGATGCGGCACGTCGAACATGGAGTGAATCGCCACAATTACAGCGGAAGTGTGATGGAGTCGTCTTCAAAATAAGAGTTGCAATATGCCGTATGTTCAGTCTGAAAAATAAAACAAAAGAGAAAAACCAAGGGATGACTTTTGATACTCAATAACAAAAATACATATTTGTCCCAGTGACACAAACGTGTCAGACTGAAGCTCATACCTACAGTTTTCAGAGGTGCTTACACATTGACTTAATGCATTGACCTAATCAATTAATTTTTATTTTTTATAATTAATTTGAATGACTTTCTTGTGACTTTTATTTCTTAGACATCAAGGGTTTTTGTTGATCCGTGTCAGAAAATTCCTATAACATTCGCTGTTGGATTGGCTGTTTTAAGAAAAGGCACATAAACAGCCTTGTTTTACTGCATGTCGTGTTTGTGTATTTAGCCTGGTATGCTACACAGACCAACAATACGCAACAGTGAAAACTAAAATAAAATAAAAGAACATCTCAATATGGGTTTAAGGTTCACGACGTCAAGTGATGCTGTAAGTTAACGATTTTATTTTGAAGACTTTAACAGGAAATTGTCAGGTTCCTTGTGTCTAACTTGACCCCTGTGCAAAGGAAAGGACACAATGCTTTTTTCTCAGTGAGTGGTGGAGTCTGAGATGAAAAACAGATGCGGGCGCTTCGCCGGAGGACACAGATGTCAAACAAACAGTGGAAATCGTATCCGAGATAATAGCAGAAGTCCCCGCCGGACCATGGGACTGACGGTGCGGGTGCTGGGAGTGCTGTGGTTCCGCTCTGCTCTGCTCTGTGCAGGTGAGAAACAACAACGTATCCACACTGCTGTGATGTTTAAATGGAGATCCGTGCACATGGTTGTACATAGGTTCTATTGATCCTAATGAAAACACGGCAGCATGCAAGTGATGCGCAATTATACAGGAAAATGTGTGTGGGTGTTTGTGCTTTTGTCAACACTGGAGATCCTGTACTTTACAAAGCTCCTACTACCTCACTGCTCTCGCCTGTGTCATCCTGATAAAGTGATGTGATTGGTGAAGACACAGTGTTTTCATTGTGATCAGGTGGAGTGAGAAGATGAGGCTATCACTCTGCACAAACCTGCGCGGCTATTGATCTGTGGTGGGTAAATGATCAGGGTTAGTGTGGAAACATGGATGCTCTTTCACAAATGTGATGCTGCTATCGGCATTACATCACTGCTTCCTCTGCAGCCAGTCATCCCCTCCTCTCTCTCTCCCTCTCTCCTCCCTCCTCTGTCTTCCTTTTTATGATATGCTGCACTTCATTGGCATGGAAATAAAGGAGCAGGCTGTCAAATCAAAAGACAGGTCAGGCTTTCTCAGAGTTTAGTGTGTGTGTGTGAGGCCAGTTTCCACACATTATTTAACATAACAACAATCCTTAACACGTCAGTACTTGTCTGACCTACACCCACAAGTACTAGGAAGATCAAAGTCTCACAGACACACACATCCAGGAACATTTTTAGACACGCTTGCTAAGACTTAGTGGATTAAATTTTGTTTTTAAAAATCAACGCAGAAGAAAATTTGAAGGCCTCAACACCACAATACAGCAAAACTGAAATCTAAATTTAATCCACCTTAATCTTCAGGTGCAGTTGTGATGCAAAGTGTTGTTGTTGGAGGCTGAAGCCCTACATTTACACACTACTTGGTCCAGTACAGTTTAGTATGTGTGTGTGTGTGTGTGTGTGTGTGTGTGTGTGTGTGTGCTAAGCCGGCTGTGTCCAGGTAGTCGATATCCATCTGAGCTCTAAAAGATTCCTCCCCTCGCCCCGTGTTTCACTCTGCTGACTTCACTGATTCATCAAGAAAGCTTGAAGCTAACGCACAGACTCAGCAGAACCGAGCTTTGGGTAATCATCTTTAAACTGTTCACCCAATGTTCTGTCTCTGTGGATCTGGTTTATTAAGAGGCTTGTTAGACGGCTTCTTCCTGCATGTGGTTCATTCCTGCTGTGGCGTTAAGCAGTAACGAGATGATTAAACAATGAGCTCTACAGCTATATTTTTGTGAAAGAGAATCCATTAATGCTGCATTAATACATCACCTCATCCTGACGCCTTTTACAGTGCACTGTCTGCACACCTCACACAGAGGTCTGTGGCTCATCTCTGGTGCTCTCGTTGGCCACCTCACACTGTATGTTGTTCCCTGGAGCAATGGTGCGATGGCAGCAGGCGATGCTGTTTCCTTGGCTGCCAGTGTGACTGCTGCTGCTTGTGCTTTGTGATCAACACACAGCTCCCCTGAAAGGCCCGAATGTGATTTGTGTTGTTTTAAGTTTTCTTCAATTAGAGACAAAAGGAGAGAATCCTAAACAAAAATCTGGGAGAAACACAACAAAACCAACAATTAATTCATCATAGTAGAAATGTTCAGTCAGAGTCTGATGTATGTTGTTCTTTTGTGTAACAGAGCTCCATTGTTGTCCCAAACACACCAGTGAGCCACACTGATCTTTGATTGTGTGTTCATGTGCTATAAACACACACGCTGTTAAAAACTGATTTAGATTCAATCACACATACACCGTCGTGCTGCTGGAAATAGGCACCATAGGACACCGGATGTTTATTAATCCACAGATGAAAATAGTTCTCAACAACTGTGTTGTTTGCTTCTGTGTCAGTAGATTATTGTGACTTTTTATAACATGAAATATGTATTTTTCAGTCATGAATTTGAGGCAACACATGCTGGCAAAGAAAAAGAAAAACAGAGAAAAGAAAGACACATGTCGATCTGTTGAAAATGAATAACGATATAATACAGAGTACATTCATTGATTTTTTCATGATAAAAATAATAGTACTTCTTCCAGGTCGTTGTTTTAATAGTGACACATAAATGCCTACCTCAGGACCTCACTCGTGTGCGTTCCCATCTCCCCGTGTCCCTTTGTTATCCACCAGGCTGCAGTGAGCGGGTGGAGGTCCATACAGAGCGGAGGGGTGTGATCTACAGCCCTTCCTGGCCTTTAAACTACCCAGCTGGAGTCAACTGCAGCTGGCATATCCAGGGAGGTCAAGGAGAGGTCATTACCATAAGGTAATACCCCACCCACCCACCCACCTACACCCACACCCACACACCCACCTACACCCACACCCACACCCACACACACACACACACACATGATATTTATTGCTGAGTGAACACCTGATCAATGCTAAATGCTCTGTTCTAGTTTCCGTAACTTTGACTTGGGGGAGTCGGGACATTGTTTGGGCGACTGGCTCCTGCTGACACCGTCGTGGAACAGTGAATCTAGGCTGTGTGGCTCCATGCTGCCTCCACCCTTTATCTCCACCAGGGGGCGTGTTTGGCTGTATTTCCACTCCCAGGCCAACAGCTCTGGTCAAGCCCAGGGCTTCCGTCTCTCCTTCATCAGAGGTAAGCTGGATGAGGGAGGATACTGGGGCAATGTTTGGTCCAATCCTTAACTGGTGAATCTCTATGTGATCTGTAGTGATAAAAATGATGATTTACTTTATTTGTCCCCATGAGTACATTTGTTTTGGACTTTGTAATGCAGCACGGGGTAGATAAACACTGAAAACATTACACATATATTTAAAATAAATGGCACTAGAACTCGTTGCTGATGGCATCTTACATTAGATGGTGTTAAGAGTCCTGATACAGGCTGAAATAAACAAGTGTTAGTGATGCAGCTTGTATCCAGGAACTTTTCACTTCCTGTCAGATGGCTGGAAGTCGCTGTGTAGGATGTGAGTCAAGTTGGACACTATTTTTTGTGTGTCTGTCCTTTTCAGAGTGATTTAATTTTTCTTTCATTAGGTGCCAGTGATGTGCATGTATTGTCCTGTATGTGATGTCGCAAAAATGCTAATATGTCTGTTTGTGTTGTGCTAGAATTTTTCACTTTAGTGTTAGTGCTGTTACAGTTTGTCAGTTTCTGTCCTCTGCAGGTCACCTGGGTCAGAGCAGCTGTCAGTCAGATGAGTTCCTTTGTGGTAATGGAAAGTGTCTTCCTCGCTCCTGGAAGTGCAACGGTCAGGATGAATGCGGCGATGCCACAGATGAACGCAGCTGCTCCCCCCCTCCCACTGACACCCAGCCTGGCCTCTGCCCTTTTGGCTCCCTGCCGTGCACAGAGGCCCAGTCTACCCGCTGCCTGCCCGCTGCCCTGCGATGCAATGGAGCGAGGGACTGCCCTGATGGCACTGATGAGCAGGGTTGTCCGGACACCACCTGCGGCAAACGTCTGGGAAACTTCTATGGCTCTTTTGCGTCCCCAGATTTTTTCCGGGCTAATAGGAGCGCTGCGGCAGAGCTCCGGTGTTCCTGGTTGCTGGACACCCAGGACCCCAAGCCCATCGTGCTGCAGCTGGACCTGCAGCTGGGGCCCAGAGACTCGCTGCATGTTTATGATGGCCTGCTGCAGCGGGCCGAGCATCTCTTACAAGTGTTGTCATATCATAACAACAGGCGACCGGCCCTGCTGGAGTCGAGCCGTGGACAAATGAGCATACTGTACATGGCGCAGCCTCACAGCCCTGGACATGGCTTCAACGCCACATACCAGGTACTGCAATCTGGGAATACTACATCCTCTTTTTTTCCTGAAATATTTAAATGTTTTATTCACTTCCTTTTATTCTTCACAGCTTATAGTTTAAGTCTCTTTATATATCTGTCAATACTGAAAGCATTTTTCTCAGTAGTCTGGTTCATACAGACAGTAAGTGTTCTGTCAATGCAGGGAACACAATCAGTCAAGAAGAGTACAAGACGTCCCTTCATTGTCTAGACAATGACGTGTCTTTCCTCCGCCCTCCAAGGTCAAAGGTTACTGTTTTCCTGGTGAGCGTCCCTGCGGTAGTGATCAGGGCTGCTATTCTGAACGTCAGCGCTGCGATGGCTACTGGCACTGCCCGTCTGGCCGTGATGAGGAGGCCTGCCCCACGTGCCCAGACGGGGAGTTCCCCTGCGAGGGTGGTACTGGAGTGTGCTACCCAGCCTCTGAGCGTTGCAACAACCAGAAGAGGTGCCCGGATGGATCAGACGAGAAGAACTGCTACGACTGCCAACCAGGAAACTTCCACTGCGGGACTAATTTGTGCATCTTTGAGACTTGGCGGTGTGACGGTCAAGAGGACTGCTTAGACGGGAGTGATGAGAGGGACTGCCTGGCAGCGGTGCCCAGAAAAGTGATTACTGCCGCCCTGATTGGCAGCCTGGTCTGTAGTCTGCTACTGGTCATTGCCCTCGGCTGTGCCCTCAAACTCCACTCACTCAGGAGCAGAGAGTACAGGTAGGGAGAGAAGACATTTGCCTTTTCCTTTATTCAGAATGTGTTACTACAGCATGTATTCTTCTTCTTTGTCTTATTCTCTCTTCCCTGTAGAGCTTTTGAGACTCAGATGACTCGCATGGAGGCAGAGTTTGTTCAGAGAGAGGCTCCCCCATCTTACGGTCAGCTGATCGCCCAGGGTCTCATCCCTCCAGTGGAAGATTTCCCAGTGTACAACGCCTCCCAGGTAATGCATTCACACACAGTTAAGCACTGCGGCACGTATTAATCTGAAATGCAGGATTTGAGTGCATATTGGATCAGATTAAAATATAGGTCGTGGGGGGACTTTTTTCACCTTCAGACATATCCAAAACACTTGTTTCCCCCTGGTTTTAGTCTTTATGCTAAATTAAATGAACTGGCTTCAAATATTGAGGTTGGACTGCACTTGGACAGTAATGCTACCACTACCCATAGCGTGAGGTGTAGTTAGATTCAGGAGGCAAAATAAATGTTTTAAGATCTAATGCTCTTAAAATAAAAACGCAGCTCAGGATTTATCCTCAGGAGAGCTGCTCTCTGCAGCGAAAAAATAAAACTAAGGTCATTTTGTCAGGTAGAATGTACTTGACAGTCTGTCTGTGCCCCTCCTCCAGGCCTCTGTGTTACAAAATCTGAGGTTGGCGATGCACAGACAGATCAGACGTCACTCAACCCGACGCTCGACCTCCTCTTCCTCTCGACGGCGTCTTGGACATCTGTGGAGTCGCCTTTTCAACAGTGGAGGGCGAGCCAGAGGCCATGCCCCTCTGCTCGATCCCCCTGGACCCACACAGGTCACACTGGGGCTCCATAGCTACCGAACTGTCACAGAGCAGGGGCCTTTGACCAGGACCAGGGGTTGGCATGGGGATGAGGTTGATGTGGTGGTTAGGCCGAGCTCATGCTGCTCAGCCACCATGGACCTAGAGACCTGCACTCCAGAAAGCTCTGCATCACCTCTCTCATCTCAGTCAGTGGACAGTCCAGAAGAGGAGGAACTGTCCCCTGACAGCAGGGAAGGCAGCAGGGTTCCACAGACCGAGCCTCCAACCCCTGGTCAAAGTGACTCTTCAACCAACAGCAGACTTCGTCCCACCCCTCAGGAAGCCTCTGTGTCCCTTAACCAACCTCGAGCATCTAGGAAACTGGTCCTGGAGCTTGCAGTTAATCTCAAAGGTGTTTCCTTGAGACGTTACTCTCCGCTAGGGCCTTTGTCCCCTATCTCACCCCTGGTGTTTCCCAGCAGCTCCCAGACACCAACGACCCAACCTCACCCGCTGTGTCCAGAGGCGACTTCACCCACTGAGTCCTTGTCTTCTTCTGTGAAAGCAGAGGACAGTGACAGCCACATCACTGTGGAAGTGCCAAGCAGGGAAAGAAGAAGCAGGGATGAGAGGGGGAGGGACGGAAAGATCAGACTCTGCAGGTTGAGCAGGGCCCTCAGTGATGAGGGAGGAGATTCAGGGAGAGAGACAACGCCATGCTGAAAGAAAGTTTAGGAAGTTACTGTCCATCACCTTTCTGTTTTGAGATCTGGTATTGGCAATATCTGCTCTGCTAAAGTGTCCTTGAAATGTGTCCCTACCAGAACTGTACCTGTCCTCACCACATGAAGGAGGCACAGAATCAGACCCAATAAAATATAATTCACTCGTGTCCATTCAACACTTCACTTTACAGTCTGCATTTGCACTAAATGATGCACCTACAGTCTTTTCCCGAGATTAATCAAATCAGCATTGGTAGGTTTTACAATATATCTGTGTAAATTTCATGCAGGAGCCTAATGCTGGCTCCCACAGTGAAGTGCAAACAGACTTCACCGTAAACCTGTACATAATCATCATCCTGAACCTGTAAATCAAATTCAGTTCTGGCCAAGAGTATCAAGACAATATTGGCAGCACGCTGTTATGCCAACGCAGCTTTTGTGTCGTGACCCAGAGCCATTATGCACCACTGTATACTGTGAACCGTAAAAGCCTATCAGTCGATCACCGATGATTTCATCAGATTAACAATCCTCTACACTGTCGTATCCTCACTTTATTGTTTGAGATGGTGTTCAAACTAATTTTATATGACATTTTTAGAGGGTCATGGTTGAAAAGGTCAAAACTAAAAATGTGTTTAAATGTCCATCACTCATCACAGTACTTTTTATTTTCTCCGGTCTGTATATATACTGTCATTTTTATAAAAGGATAAATTACTTTTCTACACTACACTTTACTACACTTTTCAGCTGCAGGTTAATGCACTGGTGCACTATTGAGTATTTGCAGCACATGTTAAATTACAATGTCCATGTTTGTGGTAGTGAAGGAACTTGTGATGCAAAGCAACAGTGTGGCTCAGATTAAAAAAAAAAAAAAAATTCTGGACATTGTTGGTTTTGGTGTTTTCACTCAAATCTGTTGACAATAAGAACATATAAAATAATGTTTTAAACACAACCATTTAAAAGCAAAAGTTTGGAAAGTTAGATGAGAAGACTCGTACTACTCTCATATTAATCTTTTACATATATGGCTACATCCATCAGCTTTTGTTGTCTCCCCTCTTTTCCTGTCTTTATGCTAAGCTAAGCTAACTGACTCCTGGCTTTAGCCTTAATTAAACCCTTATTTTAACAATATGAGACATGACATTAGTATCTCTTTCCTCATGTAATGCTTAGCCAAAGATCAGACACACATGTTCTCCAAAAATGTTGAACTATTCCATAAACACTCACTGACTCATGCAGTAGTTCATTTAAACCAGACATTTGTCAGTATTTATTCTAAATCCATGTTTCCAGTTCTACTCTTCTTCACTGATGCTTTGACTCTCTGCAAGAAACATGAACAACCTTTTCATTAAGTTTAAGAACTACAGAATTACATTTTAACTTGATATATCACCAGTTTTAGAAAGCGTTTGTCTGCTTTCTAAATCTGTGCTTAGATGGAGACTACACTGACGTCAGTAAATCCATTTAGCTCCTTCTCCCCAGATCAACTCTCTTTTTGAAGAGGCCTTTCCTCACTTGACTGAATCTGCCTGTGTCTGCTCTGATTTTCATTCAGTGAAGTGGTTTCATGTGAATGTCCAGTAAACGCTGGAAAGCGAAGCTTCACTTAAGAATATTGATTGTTTTTTTTGAGACCTCTTCAGCCCGACGGTACCTCTACATCACTACTGACTGCTCACTGGCTGCTGCAGACATTTGGACGGCTGGTTTATTTAAGTGGAAAATCACATCTATGCTGTGGACTTTTCTATAACGGAACATTAAAAACCTCTATTTTTCAGTCCTCGGTGGAGACCTGTTCTAGGTCTTCTTTAAATTTCTCTTTCTGCCTTGATAAACATTAAACTTGAAGAAAACATGGACACCTGGAGAATCTATGGCTTTTTGTAAAGCTCGTCTGTTTGAGGCATGACACTGGTCACCTTTTTGCTAATTACTATTTCTAAAGAAACTGCTTCTGAAGAATGTACCTGCTTCGTTTTTCTAGAAATCAGTAAACTTCCTCCTCTTTTACTGCAGGATATTGATATTGAGCTGAAAAGTCAGATAAGCAGTGTCAGTAAGAGAGCATGAGAAACGACCAGAAGTCAGATTCTGGTTGGTTTTTAGCTGCAGTGTCAGGTTTCTGTAATAAACACAGTCTTTCCTACTGTTTTTCTTTTACATGGCTATATGTGCCATCCTACCATCATGTGCTTCCTTCTTTTCTGATTTTTTCTCGTAAACGGCTGCTACATATTTTGTGCCATTAGAGATATCTCCGTGCTGCTTCCCGAGTTCTGATTGCTTTTCCCTTTCTTGAGATATGGAGAAATACAAATGAGTTTACACTCCCTCCTAGTCTTACACATTTCCTGCTCTTTTTTTCATTGTACTTTCTTGTCAGCCTGTCAGCCCTAATTTGACTTAAAGTGAAGTAGTTAGCTGCTTTTTGAAGAAAGTTTGCGTTACGTGATGTGCAGACGTGTTAGAAATGTCTTGATGTTTTTTCTTTGACGTTGAAATGATCACGGACAGTTTGATAAATTACAGTTGTGGTTGATGATGCGAGGGGATTGTCAGTAAAGTATTGGACAGTCAGTCACATCCCCTCTTTCATTTTGCAGTTTCTTTCCAATCAAAGGCTGAAGTCATATACTGTGTTTGTATATAAAAGCATTTCTCTGATTTTGAGATTATATTTGTATATCTTGTGCTAAAAGGGAAATGTCACCAGGACATTGTGGGGTCTTCTGATCAAAACCCTGTAATGACACGTAAGAGTCTTCTGTTTATTCATTGGTTTCATGTGCCTGCAATTAATAAATTTAAAGTTATAGTTTTACTTGTTTTTTTTATGTGCACAATACATAACACTACACTGTATGTGAGATTTAGTCAGTAATTTGTAATATCAGCATGTTTAGCAGGTGTGTTTCCCCATACATTTGCTTAAATATTCAGACCCCTTCACTTTTTACTCTGTGTGCCCACCAAACTGCATTCAAAGCCCATAATGACATGTTTTTAGAATTTCTTTTAACAATATATGTTGAAATTTATTAAATATTAAAAACTGAAATGTTTCATATACATATGTATTAAGACCCTTTGATGTAGCAGTCCATATTGTGGTTTAAATTTGCTTGAGGCACGCTTAGAACTTGATTGGAGTTCACCTGTGTCAAACTGAATTGATTGGACACAGTTTACAAAGAACACAAACCGGTGTATTTCAGGTCCCACAATTCACACTGCATAAGAGGACAATAACAAAACCATAAATCTTCTGTAGATCTCAGCAATTACGAATGAGGAAGCATAAATCAGGCTAAGCCTAAATGACCACACTGTCCTCAATAATTGTGATATGGAAAAAGTTTGGAACCACCTAAACTCTTACCTAGTTGACCATCCAGCTAAACTGATTAATGAAGCAAGAAGGGCTGATCACTCTACCACCATGCTTTGCTTTACACTGGGTTTTTTCTTTTTATAAAATATGCTAAAAAATATGT
The DNA here is from genome assembly GCA_032362345.1 of Sandelia bainsii. Taxonomy (NCBI): domain Eukaryota; kingdom Metazoa; phylum Chordata; class Actinopteri; order Anabantiformes; family Anabantidae; genus Sandelia; species Sandelia bainsii. Next base: position 25,053,722 of record JAUMHL010000018.1, on the reverse strand, counting down.
TTTCACTCTCAGAATTTATTACTGAGACTGGTGAGCACTGTGAAAGAGTGCTGAATACCTTGAATACTAAAGAGACAGTAGTATCAGTGTATTAGCTTGCTAAGAGTTCCCATATTTGAAGATTTTAACCAATGATGGTGCTCAGTTCCCCCTCCCCCAAGTGCTTAAAAACACTGTTTCGCAGAAGTCGGTATATTTAATAAGCCATTACACTGTTATTCTTTGACAACTTTACACTCTTACAAAACAGAGTTGTACCCATCAATTGTACAGTATGTAAATGAATCACAACATATCTGAGGAATGATCTTTGTAGGACTCCCTGGCACATTTGTAACAGTTTTTTTCTTTACACAGTATTTACAGATGTCAACTGAGCTACCAGCACCTGGATATTGCAGACAGACATACGCTGTTGTCTTACGTGTGTGTATGAATTTGATGCAAGGGGCATAATCCAGGCATCTGCTGGCTCGACAGAGGACTTAATGTTCAATCCAAGTACTTAAAAAGGTTAAAAAGGCCACTGGCCCAACCCTTCATATGTTCTGTTGTATGTACAACATAAACAGCTAATAGACAAGTGCTATAAGCGATAATCCAAATACATGTCACCACAGTAAATACACACTGTGTTAACTTCAGTACGGACATAACTCTGACATCATTTGTGCCTAAGCTCCAAGTCAAAACGACCATAAGAAGTATTTAAGGCCCACAGTAGGTTGATGAATTTCTAATTAATCCAACGATATTATAATCAAATTTTTTTGTAAGTCAGTTGATCTATAAAATGTCAGAGGACCAAGGATCATTGCAGTGATGATGTCTTTGGGGAGGTGGGAACAGGCCTGCGCACAAGTAAACTGCCCCTTTATATGGATTCTGCTAATGTTATCCAACACGTTAATGGTAAGTACTGTATCACAAGATCGGGTGAGAAATCTGAAATCTAATCACTGTCTTGGCAGGTCAAGCACCTTGTGAGAGTGCGCAGTGGCATTCCCATTTCCAAAGCGACAAGCTCAACTGAGGCTTCAAGTGTTCAACTCAGAGACTAGAGAGGGAGGCTGGTGAACACTGAAAGCCGGTCACGTGTCGTAGTGATGCAGCTCATTCATTTCGCAGGGAGCCGGCCATTCTTCAAAGCTTAAATCACAAAGTTGCTCCTGTCTCTCCTGTGCTGTAAATATTGCTGAGAAAAAAATGAGGATCATGGAGCTCATCTCTCTCTGATAACACGAAGGCACCTACAGTATCTCTCAACAGAGAGTAGTGACGTATAAAAAAAAAAAAAAAAGAGCGAGCACAGGGGCATGAATTAAAAGGAATAACCACACACTGTGGCCTGGCACAGAAACTGACAGGAGAATACTCATCCACAGTAAACATCATGTGAGAAATTAGTGAAACAGAATTGAGGATAGCAGCAGTAATAGAGAAGTATTGCTAAGTGCAGAAACTGCTTGCATATTTACCTCACAAAAGTTATTACACTCACTCACACACTCAAAAATACCCGCACAAACCAATACACTATACCAGCACGTACATTTCATAAGGCACATTAAGAAAAGGATTTAGTTCATAAAATTAGAAGATACTGGAAGTGAAGCAGAAGGTAACAGATGTAAGTTCCATGACTGAGAAGGGACGAGGGAGAAGACGAAACGAAAATCCATATGAAAGAAAATATGGCATACTGGTGAGGAGAATGAATGGACAGCACTACCAAACCAACACAAAAACACATGCCCTGGCTTTAGGGCTCAATATGCTTTTGCCCTAAGTTTAGTGGATTGTAGCTCCGTTTAGGCTGCAGCTGTCCAGAGACATTTACAAAACCATCTCTTCACCATACATAAACTGACCAAACAATGTGAAAACAATTGCAAGGCAAAAACTGAAAGTACAGGTGTTGGTGTAAAAAAAAAGCGAATTTGCGGTTGAGTGCACAGCTCAGTCAGTGGCTTTGGAGGCGGTGAGGGGTTCAGTCTCTGAAGGGTCTCCCTGAGGAAACACCACATAACACACCTTCTGGCCCATGTAGGTAACTCGTTCTGCAACACAAACCCATGACTTTCAGTTACAGGGACTAACTGCTAAAAGATGCGTTTTAAAATGTAACTTGTCCAGTGGCAGAGACCAACTTACCCACTAGCCTGTAGATCCATTTGGGTTTGTTCTTCCACTGAACCCCCACAAAGTATACAGGGACTCCAGTCAGCATGATGACCATTCCCAGGCCACAAACCACCGGTTCAGAGTACAGACTAAAGCCCAGCAGCACCGCCCAGAAAATCAGGTAGGTGATGGGGATCAACAAGTTTACCTGCATAGAACCAAATATTAATATGCGATAAGTTACAGCAGTTATAGCTCACTAAAGAGATAATTCTGTTGTGTCTTCAACAAGACCATGCAATAAAATACCAAAAGTTCTATGTTGTTCCAGCAGGTTTCTCTACCTTGATGGGTCTTGCTAGGTTGGGTCTTTTCTTGCGGAGGTAGATTAGGCCGGCGATGGTCACCCCGTAGGACAGATAGTTGATAAAGGACACGTAGTTGATCAGGTTGTGCGTTTCTCCAATGCACAGGATGAATATCGTGGCAATACACTGCAAGTCATAAAGGCAAGTCCAAAGATGAAATATATGAAACCAACCTAAAAACATGCAAATTAGTACCACACTCAAACAGACTCTACAGTAAAGCATCATTTCAGTCTGTGCTCCCTCTCGCGCTGCATCAGTACAGTGCAGTACTTACACAGACCAGCAGTGCGGGGATTGGGGTGCAGTTCTTCAGGTGGATCATAGCCAACAGATAGGGCAGGTGACCCTCTCTGGCTCCTGAGAAACACAATCTACAAATAGACACAAAACAGTACGTGTTCAGTTTCACACACTTGTTCTTATCTTGAGGACACTAAGTCATTAAAGGACATTACAATTTGGCATGCAGTGAACAGCAAGTCAAAGTGTTTGTGTGTACCTGGAGGAGGTGAACAGATAACCGTTGATTCCTCCAAAGGTGGACAGTGCTACAGAGATCGGCATCACCCAGGAAAATATCCCTAGCAGCTTTTCCCCGAATGTCTGGAACAACACGATTAGTGAAAAAACAGACAGAGGAGCATGCTAATTCATTAGCTGCTGTTGCTATAGCTCAGGATTATGTACATGCAAATGATGGTTCTGCAGCTGCCTGAAAATAATGCTTCCTATAGGCGATGATACACATTTTATAAGATCCATTTTGTGATTTTATGCATTTGTTTATATATTTTAGTGTTTTGTTTGTGACGATATCTTTGTCTTGTGAGATGTGTCGTGAGATGTGTGTGGCTTTGACTATCCCCGCCTACTGTTCTTATTATCCAATAGGATTCAACTCCTGTTTATCAGTCAACCAATCACAAATGTATATCTTGCTAAACCAACTATAAAACGGTTTGAGCTGTGCCTTTATTCGGTTTGACTTAGATGGAGGCAGAGTAGTGTTGAAACATTAATCTAGCTTGTTTGCACTATTACGAGCAGCGGGTTCATCAGTGTGCTCCAGTCTTTTCTCTTTCAAGATGTTTGATGTCAGTCTGAGAAGCTCCTGATCCAGTTGGTTGGTTGTTGGATGATGTGCAGAGAACACCCTCCTGGTATGTTTGAATTATTGATTCTTTCATTGATTCATTATTAATTTGCTCTCTGGAACATAAAAAACTTAAATCTTATTTACTGATCGGTTAATTAGCTGGCTGACTGAATTACTGCCTTGTGCTGCTCATTCTTAGCTTCGACAGCTGTACAGTCGCAGATATTATGTTTTCACACAGCTTAGACTTTTGTTCGGCAGTATATAAACCACAAACTGTATATGAAACATCCAGTCATGGAGCTGGACAGCTGCTCACCACTGCCACAGCATTGGATGCCAGAAGCTCCTGAGGGGTCATGGAGGAGAAGTAAGCAATATTGGTCATAGCGTAAACCAGGGTCACCAATGGAATGGAAATGTAGATGGCACGAGGCAGGTTCCTGTTGATAAGAAAAATACCCATGCAGGTAAAAAACAAACAGAATGTTATGAAATAATGTAATAATATGAATAATTATAAATTCAAGCCACTAATATAGTTATGAACTAAGTGAGTAAAGTTGGGCAAGCAAGAAGAAGTGGACAGCACCAGGCCCTGACATGATCCACGCCTACTGCACATACACTGCTCACAAAAAGTTAGGGATATTTGGCTTTCGGGTGAAATTTATGGAAAACGTAAAAAGTTCACACTACA
>JAUMHL010000018.1:25030753-25041514 GCA_032362345.1 Sandelia bainsii | reverse complement strand
TTAATTTAAAAGGATAACTGATCATTAGAAAACCATGTGCAATGATGGTAACACAAGTGAAGACATGTATCTTTTCATGAAAAACATGGTCATTCCTATGTGTGTCCAAACTTTTGACTGGTAGTGTACTTATTCATGTATTTATTGTAGAAAATGATCCGATCTTACATATGTGTATGGCAAAAGTATTTAAATCCGTGCCTTCAGTAACTGGTAACTGTTTATCACCCATGCACATCAGCTTGGAGAGATGTTGGCCCAATCCTCCTCACAGAACAGCTTCAACTCAAGGATGCTGGCTGACTAAGGACTTTGACTCTGTCTTTTCAAAACTTGACAATTGCGACTTGACAATAACTTACGTGTTTAAGGTTGTTTTCTTACTTATTCAGGTGATAAAGTAAAGTAAACTGAAGCTCCACATTCAGTGGAGCTTCAGTTCATGGATGGATACCTAGACAGTTTCCCCATATAATTTGCCTGGACAACTCAGAATTCATAAGAAGCATTCATAGGCAGCAAAATCATGACAGTGTCCCCACCATGTTTTACAGTTTAGATAAGGTTCTTATGCTTGAATGCAGCCTTTTATTTATTATTTTACTACATACAGAACATTGTTCTTATCCCTGTGGCTTTGAGCAAACTGCAGATGAGCTTTTTGGAGAGTAGTAGTTTCTTCATTGTTTAATTGAATTCTGTTTATCTAGTTTTAGGACTTTCAGGTCATTTTTATGCAGAAACAGAAAATGAAATCTAAAGGGTTCACAAACTTTCAGGCACCACTGTCTGTAGGTCTTTGTCAGGTGTGTCTGTGTGTGTGTTTTAACTGGTGTGATTTTCACTTATTACTGAAGTCACTTAGTGAATTTTTGTTTTTTGGATGATTTTATAATGTTGACCAATTTTCTTTTGTGCTGATGTGTAGCACCTTGAAATGGTGTATGAAAAGTCAGCCCACCACCGTCTCTGAAAATTCTGTGGGAAACACAATTTGACTTGATTTGACTTTTTGTGCTGCTGCACTTAGCTTTTTTATGGCTTCTGGGTTAAAGAAGCAGTTTAGCATTTTGGAGCTGAAGTAAGCTTACTGTATATATATATATTGAATAACAATATTCATATTAAGATTGAAAACAGAGGAGAAACTGTTAGCCTGGCTCTGTCAAAAGGAAAAAAAGCCAACTTCTTAAGTATGAACATGTGAATTATGTGAACATACTGGCAGAGTCTGGGCTGTCTGTCACTGTCCGGGCTGAATAAAGTGGAGCGCTCTTTACCTCATCACAGTTTAGACATAATCAGAGCCTCAATGATCTTTGTTTAGAATTTCTGACATTTGTTGTGCGCACACCAAATTAACAAAAGCTATGTGGAAGGTCTGACACTTGTAGCTAGCATGTTGCATTACAAACCATGACACAGCTTTTCTCTTGCAAATTTGTAAGGCAAGGAGTATGTAAGGCAAAAATGAAACTTCTGTTAAGTAGATTTTGAAGAATTTAACATGTAATGTAAAGGAAGGAATCCTGCAAAGATTTGCTACGTGAAATTCTGGCTTCAAGAGTCACTTTGTGGCATTTGACTTTAAATTTAATGAAAAGAAGCATCTAGTGTCTCGTAGCCTTTGCCCTGAAAAACTCCTCCGCTGTACTGGGTTTCACGTGTTTTGTTTTGTTTAGGATCAAAAGAAGAACTGTGTGGTAAGTATATGCAGCAGAAGCTCTGGCTGAACAGAAAGAAAAAGGCTTTGAGTTTGGAATATTTAAACAGATTAAGCGCTATTCAGAAACGCAGCTAAACAAAATAAATGGTGAATTATGTCTAAAACTCATCTGGATTAAAAAGGAGTTTCAGAAGATTCTGGTCTGTTTGTGACTCACAGATACAGGTGGTGGCAAGGATTCTGGTGGCAATGTACGGAGGCAGGCAGTTCTGGAAGGCCGGCTGCAAGACGTAATTGGAGAAGGTGAGAGCGATGACAGCCAGTGTGGTCGGATACATGATGAGGACGGCACTCCATAACAACAGGAAGCTATGGGACGCAGAGACACTGTGTTTCATACATGACAACAAACAGTCTTTGACATGAGATTTATTGTCTTAAATAGAGATTACACACATAACCTGCTGCTATAAGTGTGACATGTTATTTGGTACGTTTCAGTTCCACCCTGAGTTCACCTTTGCATTTGTACTGAGAGGTGGCCAAGTACAACCACAGTTTCCTGCTGTTAATCTCTGTACCATTCCACTGCAGCAGTCAGTGTTGTGTGACTTGCTCAAGGGTTTCTTGGCATTAGTTAAGAGAGAGATGCTCAGACATGAGAACACAGTGAAAATAGACAGCAGCACCCTGAATACAGTGCGTCTTATCATGCTCTGAATGGCACTGTGACCTCAAAAGTTATGTCAGAGTGCAAGAGTGCAGAGTTTCTTTTAGAAACATAATATTGGACAAATCTGCAAAATAATCACTAATTTTTAACATGTTTTTTAGCCTTTCGTTAAGGAACTGATTAGTGGTGCATACACGTTTTTTTTTGGTACTCAATATTATAACTTTCTATTTCAACACAGTGAATTTTCCATACTGGAATCCATAAATGGATTTGAACCACTAATTTATTTATTATAATCTATTGTTCTTTTGTATTGATGTATTGTTATTTCACAAACCAGAGGACTAAACTGGTGTCTCCACCGACATGCAAGTGCAGGACACAGTTGGACAAGCATAGAAATGATTAGTTAATGTGTCACAAGATCGTTGGTTCCAGACAAGCACATTAAACCAACCCACTGTGTACAGACCTTGGACCCTGCAAAGTCCAAGATGTGACAAACCGGAAAACGTGTAACTGGAACTTACTTACCCCACTAGCCCTCCAAAGATTTCTGTCACATATGAATAGTCTCCTCCAGATTTCGGGATGGTGACACCTAGTTCAGCATAGCACATGGACCCTAGGGCACAGATCCCCCCTCCACAGACCCAGACGATGAGTGACAGCCCCACTGAGCCTGCATGCTCCAACACCCCTTTAGGAGAGATGAATATTCCAGAGCCAATGATGTTCCCTTAAAAAAAACAATAAGGTTATTGAATATTAAATATTCAACTAGAGGATACAGAGTGCACACAAATCATTACCTACTGTTACACAAAAAATACATTGATCTTTTATGGCTTCTGATATTGAAAATCAACTCTTTTTTTATTTTCCTAGTTAAATTATCAGCTGTGGTTTTATCTTGTCGATCCACATAGATAATTTATCAATATACACGTTGCGTTTTGACACAGACAAACTCAAAGGTTGAAAATTAAAACTTTGTTTGACAAAGAAAAAAATCCTAAGATGTTTAATAAAAATGAAAATGAAAATGGCTTTTATTTCAACAGACCTTAGTTCCATTTAATGATTGGTTCAATCTCATTATCATTATATCCGATTTGTGCACTGGATGTGTCGGTGAAACAGCTTTTGTTTCCCACGTTTTATGTTTTTGTGCATTTGGCTGACTGTCATATCAACAGTAAGGAGCAATAAACGCAACGGTACCTAGATGTACATGAGTTAGGAACTCAAGGGTCAGACGTTATAGCACCTTAACAGTAGATATGGTAACTTTTTTCCACTATTGGATTCTGGGTGAAACAAATGTCTGTGGAAGAGAAGAGTTTACACGTGGAGAGAAAAATAGTAAGATAAAAGTTAAAAGCTTAAGCAAAGACAAACAGAAAATGTTACATTTCTTCTTCTCCCTCCTCTATGAATCAGCAAACAAACGTTGGCATTATAGTCATTTGGTAATGAGTACTTGGACATAGACGCGCTTTGACAGATATGACTGGTGTCAGAAGGTTGAAGTGTTTCGTCCCCTCTGTATTTTGTGCCCCATTATAGCAGAGTGCAGTCCTCACGTGATCACCTGAGTATAAAACATATCTGGCTAATACATTAAACCAAGCTAACAATTATTAAGGGACTGCTGCACTGAACCCCCTCAATCAAATCACTGTTTTATGCTGCCAACAGAACACTGGCAGGAAGAGAGAACACTCTACTACCTACAGCATTACTCTACATTATGCTTGGATTATTAATGAGCCAATAAATAAATGTGTTTGTATGCTTGTCTTGAAGTGCAAGATCTTACCAAAAACACATTTGGTTTAACATCTACTTCCTCACAGCTTTTAATCTGAGCTTTGTACAATAAGAAAAATGTAGGATAAGACCCCTACAGTGTTGCCAGATTTGACTAGCACAAAATATCACAATCAAAGTCACTGAATAAACATTTTAATTTCTACAATCAATGGACACGGATCAGTCTCAACATTAAAACTAACGACGGGTGAAGCGAATAATGATGATCTCATTACAACAGCACCTGGACAGGTGAATACAGAAGTAGAAGACAGTCAGTTCTTGAAGTTGATGTGTTTGATAAAGGAAACCAGCTAGACGACTGTATCAGAGAGGCTCAAAAGCTGCTGGTTCAATCCCAAAGAAGAGCTGCTGCAGTACAAATTGCTGAAAATTTTGATGCTGGCTATGATCGACAATTGTCAGAAACCTGCAGGACCAGTTGTAGCATCTGTGCTGGTTTTTGTAAAAGGTTGGGGTTTTTTCAGTTTTTGCCTCTATTGATAGGAGATGGAGGGTAAGCCTACAGGAAACATGAGGGTATGAGAGATGGGGTATAACATGCAACAAAGGCTGTGCATGGATGTTGCAGTGCAACAGTGCACTTCTTATGCCGGTTTTAATGTTGTGGCTATTTGGTGTATATGTGTGCAATGCCTCCAGTAGAAAAACTACAATACCAAGTTTTTTGGATAAATGTTACATGAACAATTGTAAGATTTCATCACAAAACTATGACTGGATAAAGAAAAACTCATACTATCAACTTGGAATAAAAGAAGAAAAAGCTTTAGTAAGAAATAATTTCCCAAATAATACAGAATGTTGCCCAAATTATCCCAACTCACCTAAAACAAGACATGTAAAATTTATACCTAATTCAAAGCAAACAATAGAAGAAACTGAAGCAACACCTGGCTAAAGGTATGTGAAGACAAGCAGAATTACTTTTCTAAATTGAACTGGTTAAGCCAATTTGGCCTCATTATGGCTCACTGAGGTCCCAGCTCAGCTGTCCCCGAAACAGAGGTCCCCCGATAGCTCTGTTAGCTAAAGCACAATCCAATAAGCCACAATGTCATAAGTTCAAGTCTGTCCTGCACTCATACGTCATCACCCCTACGACAAGACCGAACAAAAACTAATACGCAGAAGAAAGTAAGCAAACAGCAGCTGTGCAAGCAAAACATGTTATGCACTATCCTCCATGTTTTTCTTCAGTTCTTTAGGACAAAAAACTATCTTTCACAACAACCTTTCACAAAAAAAATAGGATTCTGTCCACCGTAAACATTTGAGCTGTTACAAAGTAGTGAGGCACACCATCACAGCTTACCCCGTTACAACGGCTCTAAATGCTCGCTAATGATGCAGAGTGAGAGCGAGGGTGTCCTACCAGCGCATTTATCACTGTCAGACTTTATTGTGGAGGCCACAGTGAGATGTAGAGTGGTTACATAATGCCTATGTTGTGTTTGTTATGTCACAAAATTTGGCACTGCAGCGAAAGCGTGAATCAGAGTCCTACTGACCCCCCCCCCCGAAAGTATGGTGTGGAAAAAAATGCACATTATTAGATGCCTCTTTCTCTACAATGACCTGAACTCATTCTGCCAGTATTAAGCCTGAAGCCTGCTAGTGGCTGTTTTTAGTGGGAGTGGGGCTGGTAAAATGTGGGAATAGTTGTTTTTTGTCATATTTATATCACACGTGTGATATAAATAAATACACTTACTGTAAATCCTAAGAAGTAGTTGCACACAGTGAAGCAGAAGCCGTGCGCACTAACAGCTCCAGAAGTCCACTTTACTAGAGTGGGGTGTTGGACGTGAGTAGGCTGTATCTGGTGGGTAGTAGCATGACTCAAGTTGTTTGTTTGTACCAGCTGCACAGGCATAAATCCATCTGTGCTTAACAGAAAAGGCGAGTGGTTGGTGTGAACCTGCATGCTTTGAACATTCATTTCACACTTGCATTATTAAATTATACCAAATAATTAAACCACATTGATATACTGTAAAATCTAAATCAGAACTGCTGGTGTAACTAAGGATTAGCACAGCTATTGGTTTGAACAGGCAGGCTAAACAGTAAGTGTTAACTGGGCTTTTATCAGTTTCTATAAAAGCACAGTAAACTTGACCTTGGCTCTGAAGATAAGCTAAAAAAATGATAACATTGTGAAAGGGCCTCGCTGCAGTTGCTTTTTCCTGTGCAGCTCTCTTTGAATGCCAGAGGCTGTGCTTCATAGTCCACCTTCTACTGAGGTCTTTCATTTAAAAAATCGGAAAAACAGTTATCTCCGTTCAATTAATTTCTATTTGGTTTTTAGATTTACCACAATAGATGTCTAAACAGGAGGATCTGTGAGCTGCAGATACAGGACTAAGACACTTCCAGCCAACCTGGTTCCTTGTGCCATCACTTCCACTGGGAAGGGGTCTGTCTACTTCTGGTTAATGACCTTATCGTAGGCGATTGTGTCTGCAGAGGTACACTGCAGACTTATGGAAGTCATGAGAGTACTATGTATTCACCGAGGCATTCCTAAAACCCCATGACTTGCCAACCAAAGACATCCAGTTAAAGTCCGTCTTATGACTCTACTGTTGTACAGCCACACATAGCTGATTTACTGAGGCTGATAAATGACTGCTGAAAAGTCAAAAGCCTGGACTCATATTCCAAGATTATCTTACGTTAACACAATAAAAGGCACAATTCTGACTTTCCTCTTTCCTTAAGGTGCCACATAGAAAGCATGCACAGAAACTGTCCTTAGTGCACTATAAAAATGAGCTGGGGCAAAGTATCTCTAATAAACTAAATTAAAGAACAAAATGTCTAAAAAAAACAAACAAATATGTATGTCAGTAAAGGCCTGTGTTCAGAAATCTAGTGAGTTGATTTGTATCCAGTCCTTATCAGCTGGGAGCTGGTGTTTGGAGAACTGTCTGTGCCATTATAATAAACACTAAATGCACAACCTGTGGAGTTTGCTGCTGCATATGTGGTTGTTTCCCCCAACAGAGGAGCACTGTAACACCATTCAGTACATCAAACCAGAAAATGAGCAAGAGCAGCGCAACTTCCTGCGTGACAACAGACCTCACTTTACATGGCTGCGTTCTTCTCATATAATTTGCCTGTCCTGCAGCACGTGTGCGTTTTCACTCTGGGTGCCTTCTACGTGAATTTGTTGTCTGAGGGAACTTTAATGCCACGCTTTAAGCAGTGTTTCTCTGGAGAAACGGAGCCTCTTAACCCTGGCTTATGTTTATTCTCAACTCTTCCGCAAAACCAGATGAAGGCTGTAATTTGTCTGCACGGCTTTCAAGTTCAGCATGAGAAGATCCAGCCACGTAGGCATGTCCATATTCAGAACATAACGACTGATGCAACAGTTTCCACAAAAAACCCTAAAAAACCCTGCAGTCCCAGCTGGACGCAGACCATCCGTGCGTAAAAAGCGAGCTTTCAGCGCGTATGTTGGCGGCTTTTGTATCAAGGTCACTGCGTTAAAGCACCTCTCAATGGTAAGTCAAATTCACACTCTTCAAGTGCCCTTATAGAAGATCAAGCTCCACAAAAAACTGATTTGGCTGCCTCTGACTTTGTGTGCCATACTGTAACTTAGCAACAAAGGAGCAACTTCACAGCCGCCACGTTACAGTAATTCGTCCACACACGTTTCCTCTTTGAATGCAGCTGAACTTACGGTATCGACCCCGCTCATCATGAAAAAGCTGTCACATCTTACTCACCGATGATAATAGCGCAGGCGCTCAACAGTCCGATTTCTTTCTTTAGGGTGACTCTGTCACTGTTGGAGGACTCTATATCTTTCTTTTTCTCTTTGTCCTCCATCTCCTCCGCCTTGCAAATATGCTTCCTGCCCGCCTCGGTCCGGTCCAGATACTGTAGCCTGAATCAAGCTGTGCTCTCTGAGTTGCCCTTATAGTATCCTACTCGTGAACGGAGTGGGCCGTGCGCATGCGCCCGATTCAGCAACGAGGCAGCAGCCACCTTGTGTCAGGTACGCTGATGTAAAGCTGTGATAGGATTGAATCATCCGCCACCTGAGGCTAGTGGAGTTAGACAAACAGGAAATAATTTGCTTATCTGCAGTTTTGTTCACAGGTCTGTGTGTACGCTAAGTTACATGATCTTTACCCTACTGTTTTTGCATCTATGAGCTTAAAATTGCTGCATGGCTTTTTCCCCAAAGTATCTTAATGACCTAGATCAGTTTGATGCTGCACACTGCACTGGGATAAACACACAACTGTCAATCTTGCTATGGCATAGGAAATTGAAACAGAAAAGGAAGTGCAGTAATTCGAAGTAATTCAAGAACATGAGTAAGTAAATAAATAATCAAGATGTTCAGGAACACTGTCCACAGCAACTAAATAAGTTACATGTTATAGAAAATTGAATTTGTACAAGTACATTCTTTAATTAATAGTTATAATAACTATCAGATTTATATATTTTTTTGCTTCTGAACATGCAGAAAGTCACAGTACAGCATTTTACATAGAGCACACCCTTTTCTCATGAATACTCCACTTTTAAATGTGGCCAGACAGGATCCAGGTGAGTTTGTTTTTCCTCAGTGCTGCTGTAATTCGAGTCGCTGTTCTTTCTCTTGAGTTGGAGGGGCAGCAAAGAGCTGTTCCACACAGTCAATAGAGTCAATAGATCGTGGACTCCAGTAGCCCAGATTACATGGTTACACTAAGACTGTAACACAGTTTACGTCTTTGGATTCTTATGGTGTTGTACAAAGTTCTTTCTGATGACTCATTGTCTTACTCAGAAAAATCAATTGGCAAACACTTTATGGGATATATCACTAACAGGCTGCGTGAGGAATAAAGTAACTAATAATTTAGTGAGTTGGATAATTTGGAGTAGGTAGAAAGCAAGAGAGTCTACAGCCATGCTGCAGCTCTGTGAGGCTGCATTAAGGCAGAGTGCTTTGGGCTAAATACTGTCATCAGCTCGCTTATGGGTTGTAACATGTTGATCTGTTTCTGGTTTGCAATGTTCACCATCATAGTTAAGTGAAGTTAGCTAAACACAAAGTACAAATGAGGCTGAGGTGAATGTCCCAAATGATGACATGTAAAGAAGAAGTCAAGGTTCACCAAAGCCATTAGTTTGCAACATCTGGGGACCATGAATGTCTGTACAAAATTTCCTAGATATCTTTCTGGTAGTTATTTAAATATTTATTTAAATATTTCAGTCTAGAACAAAGTGGCCAAGTCAACGGACCGGGGTGTGGTTATACATATAGAGGTACCATCAACCTGTGTTCTTTACTTTACTTTGCTTTTATCCAAAGCGACTTACAACGTTCTTCATAAAATGTGTAATAAATTGAATATGATGAATACACAACATGTCCTGAAAATATAGTTATTACACATCTATTCTGTGTTGGCAGTGTTAAGTTAATCACACAGCCACATAAAATGCTGAACTTTAAGACACTTCCAATGCCAGAGGCAACTATCGAGGGAAAACCCCTCAACATAAAAGCAACACAAATCCACTGAGTCAGTTCAATAACACTTGGACACACCCTTGAAAAGGTAATGGGATTTGTCTTGTTAAGTGTGTAGTAAGCAGCAGCTCTACTGTGAAGACCGTGCTTAGAACCACACAGCTGTTTAGAGTTACTGCATCTGATTAGATTTCTTCCTAGAAGTGGACCGGAGGTGGTGGGCACTGCTCAGCGGACATCTCTCTTAGCAGTATTTCTCCTTCACAGAGAGACGTGTAGGTCAAAAATTCTGAGTGGGTGCAAAAAGTGTCAAGGTCTTTTTTCAAGGTAAATTCAAGACATATGTGTATTTCAACATTTCTAGTGGTGGTACAGTGGACAGTGCTGCAGGCCACCACCTCACTTTACACTTTTCGCTCTCTTGTTTTTCTTGACAATACAAACTTGAGTGAATTATATAGAAACTCAACAAGAAGGAGTTTTAATAATATCTATTTGTTTCTATTAAGAGAGGTTGTATCTCTAGTATATAAAAAAGGGAGGGACGTTTTGAGTAGTGAGGCTTAAGACTTCCATAAAAATGAACTTGAATGACTGGCAACCCATTGGGTGTTTTCTACTGTACATTTGCTCAGAAGATAATCCCTCAGGTTTTGATGAAGGTTTACTTGTACAAATAGAAGTTTCTACCCATAGCGTGGCTGTTGTAAGACGTGTTTATCTGAATTTTAAAAATCCTAGGTGCATAGCAAAAAGTTGTATCTGAGTTGAGTTGAGAGGGCACAAGTTGAGTTGGGAGACACTTTGCTCTTCCCCCTTGACAGAGTGGAGGAAGACACAACATCAGAACAATAGATGATATCAATTAAGTGAGAAAATGGTAGAGAAGAAGTAGTAACAGCATAGAGGTGATGCAGCTGAGTGGAAGATGAAGATGGATGAGAGCTTAATTTATTAACTCGACATGGCAGCATGTAAAACCTAGTGGAGAATCTAAATGAATGGTATTGTTTCAAAAAAAAAACGGTTTTTAATGGCAACTGGACTTGTTTTAGTTCCTTGACTACGTTTCACCCTTCCATTCCAGAG
>JAUMHL010000018.1:25011340-25025817 GCA_032362345.1 Sandelia bainsii | reverse complement strand
ACCCGCCCACTGACTTTGATGGGCAAAGTTGACAGATAAAATAAATTCATGATGTGCAGCAACACAGACCATGAATTTATTAAATAGATACTGAAATAATTAATTAAATACTGAAATAATTATAAATGCTTTTTTTAAATGAAATGAATATCTTTGGTTACTTATATATTAAATAAATTTATTAAATTATTATATATTTAATAAATTATGTGTGAATTAATTTCAGTATTTAATAATTTAAATATATATATATTTATTGTATTGTGGCACTCTCCACGCTCCATACAAGGGACATATGTTCTTACTTTTAATCGGGTAAATTGAATGTCTTATGCTCAGTTGTTGTAGGTTGACATGGAGCACTCACCACTACTTGTCCAATATTCATTTGAATATAAATGTGAAATGTGAATGATTATGTGCCTCAGGTCTTGTGAGAAAATGCCACAGGAGAGAGAAAATTGGTATACGTTCCCATATTCATAAATGATGTTAAAAATAAAACTGTTTCTGGTCTAAAAACCTTTGCTG
Organism: Sandelia bainsii; assembly: GCA_032362345.1. Lineage (NCBI taxonomy): Eukaryota > Metazoa > Chordata > Actinopteri > Anabantiformes > Anabantidae > Sandelia > Sandelia bainsii. The sequence continues at coordinate 25,025,286 of JAUMHL010000018.1, read as the reverse complement.
GCTCCAAGACACAGGAATGCTCCAGACAAAAACAGCTTTGCCCTAGTTTATAGCCGCAGCTACACCCTCAATCCCCGATTTCACCTCTCTGTAGCTGTTAACAATAATCCACTGCTGATATAACCACTTCTTCTATAAACCTCTGTTACTGGCAAAACCAGCCACGCACAAGCAGACGGACGCTCCAGCTTCACCTCAGACACCAGTAAATTGAGCACTACAGGTTTTTAACAAAGCACTGACAACGTAAAAATACTTGTAGGCATAAGATTGTTGTATAGGTAGTTTCAAAGTATTTATTCAAGTTTCCAGCAGGCCATTACTTAACAACTTAACTATATTAGGTTGTATGACAACAACAATCATGCATACAACAACTGTGTCCTTTTGGGTGTAAATTTGAAACACAGGTTTGGTGCCAAGCTAATGCATTTTGCATATGATTAGCCAATTACCTAAAGAAATATTTAAAAAAGTAATAAATGTCATTGCTGTAGTTAGTAATTTTAGTCTCTTTACTTTTAAATCAGAATTTTATTTTAATCTACAACACTAAGGTCACGTTTAGCATTTAGTTTATTATTTTAAATCTTCATACGTGTCTCTGTAGTTTATACGATTTTATTAGGCTACAGTGTGGCCTAGATTTTTTTTATCCCACTTACATCACTTTAATTGGCCCAACCAAGCTGTTTTAGCATTTACTTTATCGGGGCTGGCACCGGCACCAGATGGTGCAACTCGGCCTACTAATTTGAGCGCCAGGCCGACTTGAATATGTGAACTTGTAATATGTTGTATAAACTGTATTTTTAAGAGGGGAGCCAGTTAATCGACATTACATGCACTGGAGTTCAAACCTAAGACAAGCAGGTGTCGTCCGGTGAGGTTTTGGTCGTGAACGCACCACCCAGTGTGTTTCTCTCTCTCTCTCTCTCTCTCTCTCTTTTTCTTCCGTTTGGGCGGAGTTTGTGCTCAGTGCTGGAAAAGTCTCTGTCTGGGTTGTGTGAAGTCATAGCAGACACATAGTTGGAGGAGAGAGGATACTCACCTGTCGAAGTTAGTTTTGAATTTACCAGCGTTTCCTCTGAGATTCTCAGAGTCTGCACCTTCAGGATGACGGACACTCTCATACCAAACGGCATCAAAGACAGCGGAGGAGACAGCAAGTCTCAAAGTTTTCAAAGTTTCAAAAAGGTGAGTTAATTTGTAGCCGTCGACTGTAGCTCTCTACATATGTGTATCTTTATTTTTTTACAGTAGTAAATAGGAAAATAATTACTTTAGCTCACTGTTAACTTATTTCTGGCTTAACTAGAGCTTCTAAAATGTTATGTTTACAGCGTCTGTCTTAAGTCCTTGCTAACTTAGCATACATGAGCCAAACGGACATATTTTATATCCAAATTCATTATTTCTCCTCAGTCAAATGTGAACATAAAACAGCGCGGAAATAAAGTAAATTTAAACTTTTATTTTATTTAAAAGCAGCTTGTTTCAGTCCTAAATTCTAAATTTTATGTAACAAATACCCCCCACCCCGACGTGATGTGTCACCCACAGCAGCAGAAACTGTCAGCTTCAGGTGCGCGCGGCGCGCGTGTGTGTGTGTGTGCGCGCGCGCGTGAGGGGGTGAGTCCAGCAGCCTCTCCCTCTCTCATCTCATCAACACCCTCCCGCAGTGATTTCTTTTTCCACAAAATGGCAGGAGCATTATAAAACAAATTAGCTGTGAAAGTAGAAACTAGACCCCCCTCCGCCCTCCACTCCTCAAAGCCACAGTTGATTCTTCAGGAATAGCTGTATTTATCTCCTGCTTTTACTGATAAGGGCAGTGAGCAAACATCCCATAATTAACCTTTTTCAGTTCCCTGCTATCTGTCAGGAGTGTGATTGACAGAGAATAGGAAGTGTTATATGGAGGGGGAATTGATTAAAGGCTTTGTTGATGCCCCCTGGTAAACTTAGGTCACATTAGCTGCTGCTGCCTTAGGCAATTTTGTCACCGGCCTGTTTGCCATTACTTTTAACCTGGTAAAAATTAAGTCAACATTTCCTCAGAGCTCTACTTTCATTTGTGTTTACCTAACAACAGTGTTTATGTAACAGACTGAAATGTGAATGTAAGTGTCAGGTTATCTAAATTGTTGTTCAGAAAAGATGTGTTTTTCCTGCCTGTATTAGTTTTGACATTTCAGCCTTTTCATTATGGAAACAAACTGGTGAGATTACGTCTTAAAGGAACCAACATGCATTGCATTAGGACTAGCACAGAAACTTCCCTAACCAGTTTTGCATGTACCTGTGATTGTAAAATTTTCAAGTCAAGTCAGTTTTATATAGAAAGCGCTTTTCATGCACAGTGGTAACTCACAGTGCTTCACATCCACAGGAAAGCAAATTGACCAATATTGTAAGACCAAATTTACTAAAATTAAAACAAAATGTCAAATGTGGGCTTTGCCTCTGTGGGCTCTACAAACTTCTCCACAAAAACATCATCTGTCCTTAGACTCTTAAATCAGATAAAGACAGGGGTTTTTCCTGTTAAAGAGTCTTTTATTTAAGAGCTGTAGTTTCTGAAGCTTCGAGAAAGGCACTTGGCAGCGGCTGAGTGATTATTTAATGTGTTTTTACTGAGTTCCCTTTCTGCCGTGCTGTGGTCTGAGTCTCATTCCTCCACATTTGTACCGGTGTCCTCAACAAGAGTGTTTTTATAGACAAGCTTGTTTAGATGGACATCTGAACAGGGCCTTTGTGTCTTTCAATCCCTCCGAATCCCCTTCTGAACGCTGTCTGGATTTAGGTTCTGTGCTGCTCTTCCTGTGTCTATAAAAAGGTCAGTGGGAGCCAGGGTCTGGGCACGATGGGAGATGCTAGAACCTAATACTTCAGTCACAAACAGTTTCCTGTATTACTGTAACACATATCGTATAGTCTGATTAATCTTTCTCTACATGTCCTTTGTCCTCTGTATTTCTCAGCACTGAACGCTCTGGAACCTTAACTTTCTTCATAGAAGCCATTCTCATGCTGAGTATAAAAAACTTCTCAGAAACCACAGTGCAATGAGTTCTGTATTCTGGTGTTCTCATGTTAAACAGATTTGTAATTTGGAAACTTTTTGGTCAAATTTTAACCCAGTGGAGCCAAGATCTTTGCTTCCATGTTTTGTGCCCCACTTTCTCCTGGGTGAAAATGGCTTTAATGATTTACAAGGCCTCACTGGATTCAACCAATGCTCCTGGTGGTTCACCTCCAGCTGGCCGAGGTCCGACTGGATTTGCTGCAGGATGGAAACACAGCAGAACAAAAAGCAGAATCTGCATGTTTTTTCTCTTTATCCACCTCAGCCAAAGAGGGCATTGACGTAGCATCTGGCCCGCGGCCGTCCTTCAGCCAGACCACAGACACAAATTGACAACATGTGTCCTGGTTCACAAACCAGACAAACTCTGTCAACTTAGAGTTACACTTAGATTCCCTCGGCACGGTTTGTATTGGAAAGAGGCAAATGGGAAATGCAGCTGTGATCAAATATTGTCTCTTACAGTAGTTCACAGATGTCTTTCGTTGAACTGAGTGAAACACAGCCTCTTCTGAACAATCTGTCGAAGCATCCCTACTGTATTAAGAGTGGATTCCACTTATGAAGTCTGTTAGGGAACATGCATGGTTCAGCTCATAATCTGTCTTTACAGGGCAGACAAGCATTTGTCTGTTATGCTTCCATAACTGGGTCATGACAGAACCTCTTTCATGGCAAGTTGCCACTGTTAATCATCACTTGTAAACCAGCTATGCTATCCCAAACAACAGAAAAATGATCTTGTGTTTGATGGATATGATAATAGACTGGATAAATTGGACTGGACGTTTTGCTCTAATGAAGTGTTTTGTGCGCTTGTAAAGAAAGGCTGGACTGTACTGAGTATGCCAGAGAATAGGAGGGGTTCAATCATTTCTCTGAGCATTTCAGTGGGTTAGGAGAGGTAGTAGCTGTGGTTGGTGGTAAAAACCACTAATGTGTCTGTGATCTGTGTGCTACACAGGATCAGGATCACCTCTTTGGGACGCTAGCACTGGAGTTTTGTAGCACACTGCGTATTGAACATGGAAACATGCTACTATAGTTACTATCAACCTCTAGCTACTCCCTTTTCTTTAGCACACACACACACACACCTTACCTTTGATGCAGTACATTACGAGATGACATACTGCCATACGGACACACCCTCTCCTGTTGTGTGCTAATGTCCTGACCTTACAGTCTTTATAAGAATAGCTCCTGCTACCCCCAGTCACGCCACGCCCCCAGCAGTGCCCAATCAGCTCTGGTATGTAATTAACAAGGCTTTAATTTGTATAAATGGTTAATCATTACAGTTTCATGTTCCTGAAGTGTTTGTACAGGAATACCTAAGGAACAATAGCAGAGTGGTCATAGAGTGCATCATACTTTAAAAACGTCCAGTTATGTGTGAGTAGGTAGGGTAGGGTTTAGGGTGTACTTCATGTCTCAGTGATAACTTCAGAAATAGTGTCTCCAGATGTTGACATCCTTCTCGTTAAATTTTATTTTGGGTCTTTCCAGGCAACAGGAGACTGATATTGTTTTACCGGAAACTCTACTAAGTGACTTGGTGTTTAGATCATCACAGACCTGTTTGACACCCTACAGAAACATTCAGCCTCTGCCTTCTGTTTTTTTGTAAACTTGAATCAGGCCTGGTCAGCTCAGCGTGAGTCAGACAGTCTTCCTGTTTATGTGTAACTCAACCTACCAGGGTGAGATACACATAAACATTGGGCAGACAAAGGTGAACCTTTTAAAATTGAAAATGTGAGAGAAATTAACATGTAACTACACTGATATGTTTTTGTTTGGTTCTCTGTCATCTATGATCATTTATTGTTAAGTTGATGAGCTGCTGACCTCAGACTTAGTCAGATAAGTAACAACAGTGTCAAAGTGTCCCATGCTGAGGGCAGTAAACCACAGTAACTGGTTTTACTAAGCTGACCAGTCTCTGTGCGTCATGAGTGCAGTACAAACCACACCTATGGCGTGCTGTGACTCAGTCAGTATGAATGTCTTACACCAGTTTATCTGTACTGCTACAGTGTAAGTGACAGCCTGTTGACTTAGGAAGGCTGTGACTCTTGTGATAGGGACAAGGGCGCATGGTACGACCACATACAGACAGACTGGTGTAAAACAGACAGTGAGTGCATGTGTTTCAGTACAACAAGGTGCAGTTCTTCCCACATACTGCTTTGATTTATTTTTACTGTATCGGGGTGAAAGTAAAGTCAAAAAAATATAATTTGATTTAAAAATCAAGTAAAAAATATAAATATTAGAGGAATGTTTAGAGCAAATTCAATAGATAGTCATTTAGCAGCTTGACCAAATGAAAATATGTTTCCAGCTTTGTAGTAGTGAATTAACACATCTGGGTGAAAGAGAAGGGAAACTTTATGCACTGGACACCAGGCTGAACTCATGATATGTTCAAATTTACGTAAAAATTTGAAATGATCTAAACAAGACAACAAAGACATTTGCTCAGTAGATTGTGGTGTCACTTGCTGTCTGCTGGACAACTGCTCACAGTTATACAGTAAAAACCGATTATGGAAAAGTGCTTGGGACTGACCTGGCATAAATAAATAAACATATAAAATGGAGTTTAACTCCTTAAAGGAAATTAAGGATTGTAGCTTAAGTCACTGCAGCATAAAACCTATAAACCCAATAAGGAAATCACCCCACGTTTTACAGCATGTTACTTTTTTCTTAATGTGCTTACAGAGTTTTTTGACTCACTCTATTCAAATAAGCTGTTATCTTTATCTTCACCTGACATGAATATTGTTTTGTATCTCCTTGTCTCAGGGTTGCAACCCGTTCGCCCAGACTGGACGAAGCAAACTGCAGAACCAGCGAGCCAGTCTGAACAAAGAGATCATTAGGGAGATGAGGATGAGGGCTGGCGCTGAGAACCTGCTGAAGTGAGAACAAAACTGATTACTGATAACACATGCAAACCTGTGCATACACTACATTTGTGTGTCTCCTTGTTCTTTTGTGGGACTGATTGTGCAAAGAACACAAGTAAAGGAAATAGAAAAAAAACATAGCAACACAGATTTGAAGTTAATGTCTGAGCTCTGTCATTTGTCTGTATTGTTAGCCAGTTATGCATTATATGTTACCTCTGGTAATCTCTAGCTGCTCTGTTATTGGGTTCACCTCCTCCATCAGTCTATCATGACCACTATTTGGTCAGACTTAAAACACCCAAAAGGAGCAGATGATAGTCAATGATAACAATGTGGACAAGGAGCATTCCACGTACTCTGCAAACAAAAAGCTACTGTGATATGTGGCTTAGAAGAAACCTCAGGAAATGTAAAAGATTTTCTGGGGCTTTTTTGGTTTGATTATAAGTTGCAAAATCATATTGCTTGCTGTTCACAATAATTTATGGAATGCAGGTGCTTTTTGTAATTTTGCATTTGTACACCTGCTTTCATTTCTGTAGTGTAATCCAGTGGCTTTAGAGCTAAAAGGTGAATTTAGTTCAAAGGGAGATGTGTCTGTTCTGTGGCATTTTCAAATTAAACTGAGTAATATCTGAGAAAACTGAGATCTTCCTCCTGCAGAAATACCTTTTTAGTAAGGATTGAATAGTTGAATTTAAGTTAAGCGGGTACAATTCAACAGGGAAATATGAGAAACTTTACTTTTAGCAAAGAGGACACTTTACAACCTCAGGCTTCTTTTTCATTTTTACAAACATTCGGACAACCTGGTGACTAGTAGTTTGTTTTTAAAACAGTCTCTTTGCCTATTAATTCTTCCAAACACAACTATTATTTAATTTATTGAGTAATATTGTACTAATCCTCTGAAACTGGGGAAATTTAAACATATTTAATTTTACAATAGTGCCTTCTTTTGCTCCCGGGTCACCAGAGCGTTGTAATCTTGTATAACTTCCCGTTGGAGATTTTCCAGCGGATTAACAAATGACATGTAGGCTGATGCTACATGTTAGGTCTCCTCAGAACATTTTTAATTGTGTCTGTTCATCATATTCGAGGAGGGATTTCCGGAGATCGAGAAATCGAATATTGTTCTAAGGATCTGTTTTAAATGTAACACCAGCAGAACCTGTTGTACTTGATAAAAAAACAAGAACAAGTCTGTCAGCTGCCTGGTGAGACAAAAATAGGAGGCAGAAAACCTCACGTGCCATACATTGTCTTTTTATGACTTTTTATTGTTGTTAATTATAGGAAATCTACAGTATTAAAATTTTCCAGAGTTGAAACAATAGCTCTCTGGCAAAGGGTCAATACAAATTGAATATTATGAGCTTCATAAATGCACGGTTTATTGCATTGGATTGTATTAAATTATACAGTCTTCCTGCTGCTATGTTCACCTTTTGTTCTGTGTGACCTGTGACAGTGATAGTGTATCTCATAACAGTCACAATGGTGTTAAGTTTAGTGACCTGTCAAGGGTCTGCCATCAAAAAAGGGTTTTTTGTCACTGTGGCTATAGCGTTCTGTGTATAGGAACAGAACGTTTAGCAGTGCACCTTTTCTCTGATAGATGCCTCGACTTCTCCCACTGAGATTCCTGGATCATTTCTCTTTCCGTTTGTGTTGAGACTATTCTGGTGAGGGATGACATTATTATGTTTCTATGTGTGTTGCCTGTCTAAGCCTACTATCAGCCCTAGATGCCTCCACATTCCTTTAAAACTTTGCATAGTCTAGGCCAGGGGAAGTAGACTGTGTGTGTGTGTGTGTGTGTCTTTGCCATCCCAGCTGCAGCCCAGAGAACAGTCTGGGTGCATTTTTGAGTTTCAGGTATGCTCTTAGCTTAATTTTTAAGGCCTTAAATTATATGAAGTCAGACTGTAGATCTTTGTGTGTCTGTTGTGGTGTACATAACAGGGATGTCATGTCTGTCCTACTTACTTTGACATCTACCTGGATTGTCATTCAGTATTCATCTCAAAAGCAGAAGCAGAGTCCCAGGTGTAGAAAATAAAAAAAAGTTAATTAATATGTACACTTTTGCCAAAGTGTGGCCCTTTTTGAGAAATTAGTAACATGGTAGCAGTTTTCTTTTCCTTATTGAGTACACAGTGTGTTTGCTTTCTTTTCACTGCCATCGGTTCCCCTGCCTCCTTTTGTTCTCTTTCTCTGTTGTTCTACATTCCTCTCCCTATCAGCAACAGGTGTAGTCTGGTCTGGTCAAACCAGTTGCATTCCCTGCTCTTCTGTTATCTTGCCTTACTGCTCTTGACAGTAAAGATGATCCAAGAGCAATAAGTGATACAACTGCAAAATTGATATGAAGTTGCTTCAAATGCAACACTAAGTACTTTAAGTGTTGCACTAAAAACTACATTTGGGATCATGCAATAGACAGAATATATAAAGTAAATGATCAATTGAAGCAACAAAGCCAGGGTATACTGACTTCTGTGTCAGTTGGGAAACTCCAGTCAGTACCAAAAAAATCTGTTTTTAGGTCAAGTGCTGTGAAGAAAGTACAATATAAGAAACAGTTAGTCTACCAAAAACATAAAAACAACTTTTTCAGAGAATGAGATGGGGAAAACCACATTTGCTGGTTTATACTTAGATTCCCACGCTCTGTGGGATGACATTAGATATTAAATTGGATATTAATAATAGTCTTGGGGCTAGAAAGCTATTTTCTAGTGAGTCCAAACCACAGTACCTCTTCCTTCTCCACCCTGATGGATTCCCCAGACCAAACCTCTTCAGAAACCATTCAGCAAGCCAAAAGGAAGTCATGGTGTGGTATGAATGTTAAGCAGCGTTGACGTCCATATTGTGTGACAGTTTGTGTGTTTGTGTGTGTGGAGAGAAAAACTACAGCTAGTAATGTGATAATTTATGGTGGCCATTCTTAGCAGTAAACAGTATGATTTATGAAAATGAATCTAGACAAGAGAGGTGAGGGAACTAAGCAATGTCCTTAAACAGTTTTCCCTTTATTTTTTATTGTAGTTTGAGGTTTGTGAATTTTTATGTGAAAATGTTTAACTTTTTAAACCTCTGCCTAATAGCTTTTCTTTTACTTCTCACCTTTCACATCCTGTGTAATTACGCTGTACAGAGAGATAAGGTGACAGACAGACAGATAGGTGAGATCACCGAGGTTACTATGTATCACCATGGGTGCATGTGAATCACAGATTGTGTTTTCACAAATGGACAATGTGTCATATATTCTGCATTACAATGGATCCAGCCACTCTATATATATATGTTAACACACAAACACACACACACCAGTTGGAGGCATCATTACAGCCTTATCTCTGCTGCTAAGTAAATCCTAATCTATTTTTAGGATCTTATCTATGTTTGCTTTGGATATTCGGCACACAAACAAACATATTACATCTTTCCATCTAAACACTTAAGTTTATGTGCTATGCATATGTATTTATGATTACATAAAAAATGCCTTACAATATTAAAAATGATCCCATGTGGTAACATGTAAATCAATATCTTGTAGACATTTGAAGGTATGTTGACATTTTAATAGATATTGGTTTACACACACCATGCTAATGTGTCTTGGAGAATGTGTACAGTTAGCAGGGTAGTGCTTGTGTCTGTGACCTCTGACCTCTACAGTGAGCTTTTGTATGTGCTGATGCATAGGCTCACTGTGTATTGGCTAATACACTGTGTGGTCACACCAGATCTGTCATGCAATGGCAGATTTTTTCAAAACAGGGACTTAACCATGAGAAAGATCTGTTAAGTTACGTGAGGACTACAGCTGTGAATAGTAGCTTTTGGTTGTGCACTCAACAGTAAATCAAGTGCACAGCAATGCAAGTTTGTGGTCCAGAATGCCAGGTTAGAGGCATGCTTGTTTTAATTCTCAGCTGCAGAAATGTTTAGCTCTGTCAGAATGAATAATATCAAGGCTGATTCATGTATTTCCTTTCTTGTACCCTTTCTTTATTTCAAAAGTATGACTGTCACTGTTTTGTCTCACTTTATATGTAATTCTTTTGTTTTTCTGCATCTCTCTTCTGTATGCAGGGCTACATCGAACAACAAAGTTAAAGAGATGGTTCTGTTGGAGTTAAGTTATGTTAACTCCAACTTGCAGCTACTAATGGGGCAGCTGGAAGGACTCAACAGCTCAGTAGAGGTCTACCAGAACACCCAGTAAGTTTATTTGTTTTTTTGCTACTGCTGATTCTGCTGCTTTTGCTACTTTAACGTAATTTTTGTAAATATTGTAAATGACAATTAGGCATTATAATAAAAACCATAAAAGGAGGGAAAATGGGAATCTGTTGCACAGAGGTTTCTACACTTGCCATAGTGCTGATTGGCAGCCAGCAAGAGACTGGTGGCTCTGACACACTAAGTCATCATGCAGTCTTTCAGATATGACACTTGATGACAGAGGAGCAGAGAAAAGGGGTGTGCAGAAGAGTGTATATATACAATATATGTATATATATATACTTTATATAGAAAAAAACATGAAAACAAAGTGCATGAGTTGTTGTCATACTGAAGCTGCTGGTTTCTGTGACACAAGGCACAGAGCAACAAGGAAAGGACGAGCTTATTTGCAAACTAAGATAAGCATCAAATATAAGGCTTCGTCAGTGGGTGTATGTGACAGTGACAGGTTCTTTCTTTAAAGATAAGCCAAGCTAATGGGGTGTGGATGTACTGGATGTCATGAGGATACAGATTGTCTTCAGTCATGTGTCAAGGACCTGATGACTGTGATATAAAAATATAAAGTTTTATAAACACGGTGACAAAATATACAAACAGGTCTAAAGCTCTACTGTCATACTTTTTTGGATGGCACTTAAAAGAAGACAGCTGAGTGGGTCTCAGTTTTATACATTATACATTGATTATAAGATTTTTCAACATCTAACATTTTCAAACTTGTGAGATGTAGTTTTTATGTAACAATGCAAATTAAGATCATTTAAAGACTCTCTGATTCCAGACTGTCTGCATCCAGGCACCTCTTCTTATTAAGAACACTTGAGACCTCTGTAAATCATTTGTCCTGACACACGCACACTAAACACATGGTAACGAGACCAGAGGTCTCACATGATCCACAAAACGTTGTATCTGTTTTATTTTATTTTTTATTAAGGACATTCATTATGGATTTTTAATGAGCTACAGACCCAGTTTGCATTTTCTGATCTGCAGAAAGACATTATAAAACCCTGAATGCCAATTTAGGTTAGTACTACAACCAAGTCCAGATTAATTTGTTTGGCTTATGGGGTCTCAGCGCTGTAAGGACCAGGAGCATTTAACCTGGTTTTAATAAATCAGGTTGTCCGTCTGCAGACAGCCAGGACACAGGAATGCAGGTATATTTACCTGAAAGTATTTTGTATTCCACTCAGTGATTTAGCTAATGTTATTTCCAATAGATATTTGACATGTGGGCTGTCCACTGCACATCAACCACTAAGAAAATGAAATAATAGCATGATACTAACCTCCTCAAAATTCAGCAGGTACCTCTCAATAAGATATTTCGGCTCAAGTATCTTTAGGCACCAGATTTGAGTGTGGGAGCATTCAGCCTTTCATCAGCCTCACTCTCAGAGAGGCACCTGTTCACTGCTCCATGCACAAACAATAGGAAGGCTGTGAAACTACCATCGCCTGTTCTGTGTGAACAGTCCAGGAATTTTACATCATTGTATTCACATTAGCAGATAAACTAAAGGACATTCATATCTGCATTAGTGTTTATTTATAACATGCATATGTGAATATTAGATATGTTTCATTTCTGAGCAGGCATGTCAGTGGCATGACACTGTACAGCCACAGTGGAGAGTTAGCCTCCTCCTCTCAGCATGAAATACAACCACCTGGGCAGAGAAACAAACACCTCTCCTCGCATTTCTTGACTTTTCCCACGAGTCCACTGTCCTTTGAATAGCAACCTGTTGAGGCTGTTGTCTCAATTTGACCATTTTCAGCTGGTTTTAGTATGAGGTCATGCATAACAGAAAACATGTTTGTACATGTGCTGCATATGGAGTTACTGATCTCTTTTACCCTTATCATACATAATCAAATATGCAAAGCAATTATTCATCATACTTATTCTATTGATATATGAGCATAATACTCCTTCGGTGTCACTGACGGTGCCAAAATGTTTCTTGTTCTGTGATCTGTGATGCAGTCAATGTTTGTTCAGTTCCTTAGTGTAATGTTCTTGACCTGGACAAAGTGAACTTTCTTAAAGACCTCCTGAATCAGTATATCTTAAGTGATATTAAATGGAAACACAGATTAAGATATCAGCACTGCAAGCCCGCTTCATTAACTTTCCTGCATGTGATAGCGTGGAAAGAATAGTTTGCACTTATTTGCACTATTGTGTGAGATTAGAGAGATGAGACCTCCTGTTGTAGTCTCCAGAAACTGGTTACTTGTACTTTAATGATCCTATAAATCAAAGAGAAGCCAAGCAGCCAAAGGGTCTTGACCTGAAATGTACTGAAAAATAATTTATGTTCACGATATATTGTGGTTAGATTGTGACTTCACATATTTTGATAGTTAGTAGCTGGTTTTAAGTTGTGCTGGACCTCTTCATGAAAACCAGAGTATGGTCTGGACTGCCATGGTGATAGTTTTCTGTTCCGTGTCTTGCACACTAGCACTTAAACTGTGTGTGTTTGTGTGTGTGTGCGCAGGGAGAAGGAAGTTGAGCCTCTGAGAGGCTTTTAACATTTTAGATTCCCTGCAGAGCAGATATCCTCAATCCCCCCCATGCCCTCCCTCTGCTAAACCAGAGAAAACACCAGAGTGATCTCATCTCATGTACTAATGGAGTACACTGCAGCCTCTATCTCATTCTGTCTGTTTCTGATGAATGAGGTTTTCTGTGATTCACAGAGCCAGTATGCCAGAGGAATGCCTCCTTATCATCAAGTGATGAATGAGTGTGAGGAGTTGTTTTTCTCAGCCCTGTGGGTTTGACATATTGTGTAGTGAAAAGACTGTATTCGGTCTGATCTCTTTGATGGAAAGAGTCATGATTGTGACAGGGATAAGATTCTTTATGAATCATTTATGAATACTTGTAAATGATGGTTATTTTGGACCTGAAGTTAGTGCTACTGTTGTTCTACCAGCCACTGGAGGTTGTTTTGAATAACTTAAATGCCTTGTAAATCCAGAAGCATCCCTGGTTTGTTTTTAAGACGGGTAATTTATTTAGTAACACCTCATTATTCTGCTTTCACTAGGTGCAGGTTTCTTTTTTCAGACTCTGCCTGATCAGCTGCAGGTATCGGTCAGGTTAGATTTCCTCTCCTCTGATAACAAGCTGACCTGCTTTCCATCTATCAGCAGCAGGGACCTCCAGGTCCATGCAACCGGAGAAAACTCCAAACAGTTATAGCTTCAGCTGAGATCAAAACAGAAGGTCACCATGGTGTTTTATGGCATTGTCTGTTTTCTGTTTTATTGGGGAGAAACCTGCTTTTAGTGGCAAGAAGAAATAATTGTTAGTATTACTACCCAGAATGATTAATCAACAGAGAGTTGTGTAGCTTTACAATTCAGGGAGACGTGGGGCCCCCAATCACCCTTAAATCCCAACTCCTGCAGTGTGAGCTATGCTTTGTACTAATGACACCATCTGCCTAATCAAAAACTTACCATACCCCCTCTGAAATTACAGTAAAGTAAACTAAAACTTTCTCAAGCAATGAAGCTGTCACTTGTGTTGTTAGTGTGTTTCCAGCACCGTACACATTATTACATATATACACACTACTCACAAAAAGTTAGGGATATTCGGCTTTCGGGTGAAATTTCAGGATGAACCTAAAATGCACTAT
>JAUMHL010000018.1:24955266-25000603 GCA_032362345.1 Sandelia bainsii | reverse complement strand
ATAAGCAAGGAGAAGGATTTTAAACTCTATTCTAGATTTAACAGGGAGCCAATGGAGAGAAGCTAATGTAGGAGAAAGGGAGCCAATGGAGAGAAGCTAATGTAGGAGAATGTTGTCTTTGTATCGGATGACGGAACAGAGTTTCAAATTGCTCCCTGAAGCAGACATAGTTCACGGTTTCCGATTAGAAATAGCTCTTTGGGTATAACTTACATCTACTGTATAAAAGATTCCAGGTGCCATATCAAAATTGTTACTAAGATTACCTCCCATTGTAAGATTAAAAAGATTCTCATCCCAGTTAGAAAGTGATTGATTCATAATAGACATACATTATTTTAACAGCAGCAACTCTCAGAAACACAAGTAGGCTCAAATATTACTCAATAGTGATTGGCTCTACCTACAAAGTTAAGTGTAGCTGGTGTCAAAGTGCAACTAATTAGAACTTTTGCAGGATTTTTGTTCTACTATGCACACAACAGACATCCACACAGATCCACTGCTGCACACCATATTCACAGTAATTAGGAGGTGCACACAAATGCTTTTTTTTACCATGATAATCTGAACACACTGGAAGACTGTATTATGTTCTATATTGTTTTTTTGTTCCGTCTCTGCACACTTCTTATCAGTGCTATTTCACAATACTCTGTTGATGATTCTGGTGATTTTTTTATTGGCCTTACTGTTAAAACAATGAGAAAATGCTAAGTTAATCACACAATAAACAATGACTGCCACTTTCCACTAAATGTCACTGTCGATCTCTCTCTATCCAGCCCACCAAGAGTGCCACTTTCTGCGGAAACCTGCCGAAGACCTACTCCATGATTTGTCTGGCCTATGATGACGATGACAAAAACCCCAAATCCCACAAAGTAACCAAGAAGTCGTCTTTCCTCAGCTGGGGTCTCAAGAACAAGCTGAAGAGTGCCAGCACCCTCAGCCTTCCCACAGCAGACCACTCTGGTGCCATGCCCTGGAATAAACGCTGCCCCACCTTCCCCAGCTCCAGTTCCTACAACGACAGTGCCCTATACTGATCTAGCTGCCGGCTATTTACTGTCCATAAGAGTCGTGCAGTTGTGAACATGGCTGTATACATTACTGTGCTGTGCCCATACTGGCACTGCTATGGTGTCAGTGTCCTTGGGTGTTATACTAAGCAGTAGTGTATGCGGCTTGAATGTCATCAGTGTAGTTGTGACATTATTACCATCTACCAAAAACTGTATATAGGTACCTATGTTAGTACATGGGCACAGCTGCACAGCACAGTTCAGTATCTGAAGTAAACTGGACAAACTGAAAAATCATTCTGTACCATGCCAGTATGTGCACAGCACAGTAAAGCTGCACTGTGGGAAAAACATACCAGTTACGACTCTATGCTAAATATACACACAGCACTGAGACAGGCTTCTAAGTTAAACTGTCGTCTCATTATGTTTTCTTGAAAAACTCTCTAATTGAAGGACAAAAAAGTTGTACACTCAAACACACACACACACACACACACACACACACAAACACATACCCAGCATTGGTTTCTGCTTGACTACAAGGGGATGATTTTGTTGTGGCTGAAGCAGTCTCTCGTTGGCTCCACTGTATACTGATGTAGCTGTGCACGGTGCAGTTATGTTCTCTGTGTACGCTCAGTACATGACTATTTTATAAGGTAAATGCGATGGAGTCGGACAGTGCCACAATATTTGTTGCAGTCAGTGGGTACTGATCAGTGTTGGGGTTAGATATTTAGATGTTACCATGTTGCAGTATGTTAAGCAGTAATTGATGGAAAACAAATTGTGCTGTGCAATTGTTGTTGTTTTTTAGGCAGAGTTGATCAATGCAATGTTCTAAAAGCTGCTAAAAACTCTTATCTATACCTTGGTTATGTATTATTGTCACTTTTGTATTTCTGAGACAGCCTTTGACGATTATTGTTTTTGCCAAGTGCCATACCTGGGACACAGTGTAAATGAAAATATTGGTGTTTTAGGTTTCAGTTATTCGGCCAAAATGCCTCCATGTCCGTGAAAAGCCAGGATGAACTATGTACCATTCTGCCTCATCTTACTCACTTCAGATCCTCTCTTATCAGTGATGCTGCTGTCTGGCAGTTTTTGTCCATTTGTTAGATGAGCATGAGCTGTGTGTCTCTGTTAATGTGAATCTTTAAAGTAGTACCGATTTATTATGTCTCCACAAGGGAAGAGTGTGGGCAGACTGATGTCATTCCTGCTTTGTTCTTGGACAGCCAGTCACCCAACAGTGACTGCAATCCAAGCCCGCAGTCAGGTTTCGACTGTTTGTTACTGTCTGTATCCTTGTCATATCCCACTTTTACTGGCACTTTGCAGTGTTGGACTATCTCTTTATCTACAAAGTAGATTCTTATACACATTTGATAATAAAATTATTTATGTAATAAAAAAATACACACACAAAAAAAAAAAAAATGTATATGTTAACCTGTTCAAGAATGGTCAAGTTATGAATTTTTGCACATTGGATTTGTGGTTGGTTTTTTGGAAGAATGTATTTCACTAGTTGTGCTTAATCCTTTGGTGAACATATATACTGGTCCGTGTAAAGATATTTGAAAATGTTTTTAAACAGTAACACTGAGAAGATGTAACACTCTTTACTGTCTCTGTTTACCTTATATAATGTCTCAAGTGCCATTTATGCTAAATCATGAAGGAAAATTATAATAAATGTATAAGAAGAATGTGCAGTAATTTTTTCATATTAATGAGTGCTAACAGCGGCATGTACCTGCTCAGGTACTGTGTGAAGACTTAACAGATCTTCCCGTGCACTTCAAAGTGCATAGTAATCTTAAATGCCTTGGTGTACATGCAGGGGGTGGTGGACCTGTTCTAGATACTTCAGGTTGTCTTGGCTTATTTCTCTGTATTTTTGGCTGCTTAGCAACTGTGGTGTGAATCTTGCCAAGTCTTTGTTTCATATGTGTAATCTCAATAAAACGGGGACAAAACAATTTTGTTTTTTATGTGTATTTGTGGTTCTGTGTATCTCAGTAGTTTAAATGACCAAGCAGGTCGGGAATGACTGGAATAAAGTTTGACCACAGTCTGTAGTGAACTACAGTTTTTAACTGTTTGTTAAAACAGCACTGAGCTCACATGACCTATCCTAATCCACCATTAAAGAAACGGAAGAGAAACAACACATGATTAGCTTTATACTCATGGCATCAGATAGTCTACAGTGCTTTTGTACAGTTAATGTGTGGAAGGGAGGAACACGGTGGTGCAGAGTTTTAGCCTTGAACCTGTCTTTCTGAATATGCATGTTTATTCGTACCTGTGTGGGTTTCCCCCCACAGTCCAAAGACGCACAGGCTGTGGTAAAGCAGTGAACTCTGCATTGCCTCAAGGTGTGAAGGTCATTATTTTTATAGGTCAAGTGAATACTGCAGGAATCAAATCTGGTAACTTTTGTTTATAGGATTCATGATTAAACTATTCCAAAAGGGTAAAGAGCAACACCTGATAACACTCCCATTACATTTTTCAGATGATTTTCAGGTTAAGGCTGTAAATCACATATAAATAAATGAGTGAAAATGCATGTGATTTTTCTGCAGTCTGGAGAGGATAGATGGTGTAGAAACTAGATGAATGGATGGATATTTATGTTTTCCGTTTTGGTTGGGAAACCTACATTATATCAAGCAGCTGTGGAAGGCCACAAGTATAAATCATAGCATCAACGTTGTCTTTTTTTTTTCTGCAGGTAGGCTATATAAAACTGTTTAAATCATAATGGAAACAAAGTGAACTGCGAGGAAAATAAATATTTGAATTGTCAACAATATTATATAGTGTATTATATGTGTAGTGTACACTTAAAAAATGGTATGCTCTAACTTTAATGTATGCACTGCTTTTATTGCATGCTAACAGTAGGCTATAAAGAAAGAAAGAAAGAAAGAAAGAAAGAAAGCATTTTGTTTACAACAGCCTTGTGCACTGAGGGTCACGAGGTGACTTTTGATTGAGTTTATCAATGAATGGCACGACACCGCCCCCTGTTGGACACAGTGAGTTTAGAAGGAGAGTGACGACATCTCCATTGACTCTGAAAAAGATGTGAAATCAGCTGAGATTATGACATCTGTTAGATTTGTGACTTAACAACAACTATTGCAGGATACTGACATGATGTTTGACAGCATTTTAGATAATTACCATCTAGCACATTTACAGACTAATATGTTAAGGTAGTTAACTAGTGTTAGCTAGTTGTTTTCAGGAATTGCAGAAAAAATAAAGATTAAAATAATTTTGATACTGTTACTGATTTGGTTCTTTATAAAATGATTGTTTTTTGTTGCTAAATCCTGCTTTTCTCAGTGAATCTCAATCACCCTCTTGGAACTATTTGGAACATTTATTTATTTATTTATTTATTATATAATAAACTTTATTAAACATTGTTAGCCATATCACATACAAAAGGAACGTACATCAAAGCAAACTAAAGAAACACAAATAGGAGCATTACATAAACAAAAGGGAAAAAAAGGAGCACGATAAGTGAAATTAATAAAAGTACAAGAGACAGTCAAAAAAGAAGATACTTGACAATATCAGAATATCAGATATCAATATATATAATATCAATATGAGAATAAAGTTTCTCAGTTTTGATGTTGAAATTGGATATTAATTTAAGACTATTAAAAAACTGGATAAAACTGAGAAGAAAAAGATTAAAGGATGGGCATGTACATGACTATTTACTTATACGAATGTGATAAAATAATCATATTAATAAGATAAATTAAGTGTGAATTGAAATCACTGTGAAAGAAGATTATATCAGTGATTGTAACAATGTGGATGTTTTCTGTTTTGAGTTACAGCCAATTGTGTATGCCCTTCCAAAAGGTGTTCATGTGTTCACAATAAAAGAATAAATGATCAACGTTTTCCACAGCAGAGGAACAAAATGAGCAAGGTTTTTCCTCAACCAAGAATCTTTTATTTAAAATAGTATTTACTGGATCAATTTCACAATTTCCTTAACCTTTGGTGCATGAGGGTACTTTAGATAAGAAGAAAATTATTTTTTCCTGACAGAAATATCAATCTTACAAACAACAGAGGAGTTAAAAAGTCCAGGTATAATTCTTTTAAATTCTTCCCTAATTAGTCTATTACTGCATTTTCTATCATGCAAATCAACATCACAGGCCTTCAAAGAAGATAACTTTCTGACAGGAATATCAGGAGAAGATAGAATACAATTCTGAATAAGGAGAATTCTTTACACAGTATTGATGGATAAAAGCATCATGTGTCAAAAAACTACATTCAATGTCCAATAAATCTGTTACCCGCTGTCATGTTTAACCCTCAGTGTTTCTTCTATCTGTAGGGCTCTGTGTTAGACAGGCCGCTGGTTGGTAAGGACGTCGTTGTTAGGTAATTTATATTGGTCTCTGATTGGCTTCTCTCCTCACATTTAGCCAATCAGCAACACTTTTGCAGCACAGTCTCTTCCTGTGGTGAAGCATCTAGATACGAGGGATATGCGCCCAGCTAGCCTGTTGAATACATATAGCTTAGTTAGCTCGTTCATATTGCTTTTTAGTTTACACGGTAGAAGATGACATTTGACTTAAAGCGTAAGACAATGAGAAGTAAACTTTTCTAATGTATCAGCCAGTAAACAAGATAAGCGGTTTGCCTAAACTTGAACAATAACGTAAAAAAAAAGCTGAGTTAACAAAAGTAGCAAGGATCAAAAACCACTTCCACTATGTTAAAATTCAGCTTCAAGAGGGAGAAAGACAAGGAATTTGTAAGTTTCGCGTCTTTCACAAAATAAATGTTTGTGTAGCTTGCTAGATATTTAATATAGATAGTTAAACGTCTACATTTTCTTTGCATTTAGCCAACATTAACCTAGTTTCAGCGCTGGAAACAACTCGAACGTAGCTTACTTAACATTAGAAAACGTTACATTAAAAACACTATAAATAAATATTTAAGCTAACGTTAACCTTTGATAACACCAGTTTGCTAACTTAAATATCTCTTGTGGTGTAACGTTATGGTAAGCTTTTTTTTTTTTTTTGACAAACAGTGAGTAAAGTGGGGGATAATTGTTTACCAGTATTTCTTTGCTGTTATTTACAAGGCCAGTTAAAGTAGCTTTATCTGTTGTGGGCAGTTTGCAGGTGCTTGGTATCTCTCTGATCAAATGGTCTATAATTATCCTTTCTACTCTTCCCCATCCCTGTCATCTGTGTTGTTCTTAACTCTGAGTGTTAACAGTTCATGTATTAACTCAACCATTGACAGACATTTTGAGTGTGCTAATGTGTGTTATGCCTCTGTGATGGCAATATCTCCCAAACCTTCCCTCTGCATGTGTGTAGAAGCACATAGCTCATGGTTTGATCCCAGCTGCCTCTATTGCTCCAAAGCCTGCTGTGCCTCGTACCCCACCCCCCCGCAGCCCAGACCCCTCACCTGAGAGACCCAGGTACTTAGCACCCTCCATCACCTTCAATCTCTAATATCCCTTCATTTGGATGTGATCTCTCTGACACACTTTCCTGTTAAACCTGCTGTCAAACTTACCTGTTTGTAATGTCCGCAGGAAATGTATTTAAATAATTATCTGATTAAATTCATATTATCATTTGCAGTAGTTAAAGGTTCTTGAAGTGTTGGAAAAGTTTCATTCTTATGTCTACCTGTAAGTGCTTTCTGTTTCACTGCAGCATTGTGACTGTTGCAGTTGTTGATTTACTCATCATTAATCCTCATCATACAATGTTCACTTTTACCCAAACCTAACTGGTCAAGTAAGGTAGTTTGGCTTAGTTTGTAGACTTTAAAAACAAAGGGGTATATGGGGAGACAATATTCACTGTGGGGTCAACCACAATAATAACCTATGACATGAAATTTTTATGTTAAAAGTACAATTTTTTTGCATCTTTAAATCTACAGATCAGCCTTAGCAGCAGCCATCTTGTCTTCTTCGCTCACTGGACAGACATGGGCCATCCCTCCTGCCAGACCGAGGTCTTTCTCTGAGAGTGACCGATCACAGTCTTTCATATCTGAACCAAACATCAGCACAGCTTTTTACACCAGGTAAACATCCTCTACCATGTAGACCAGGGTTATCACAAGCTTTGTGACAAATTATTTGAACTACAAGGGGTGACCTCTACTTCAAACCTGGCCTAAGCCTGTATTTATCAACTGTGTCATAGTAGAAAATGTGTTCCAATATGGCCAAAATGCTAAATGACTGGTCCTGAATTTGAGCTCCTTTAAAGTAGAATGAATAAGATATCAAATTGGGTTTTTAAGAGCAAAAGTGTTGTTATTAATGGGTAGAATGTGACTTAGAAAAAGTGAAAAGTGTAAAGACAATCTAATACAATGCAAAAATATTTAATTTAAGGTTTCAGCATAGAATATACAGTAGGTCCTAGATTTATTCTGTTCTCAATCTATTTCTCCTAAACCTGAGAGGCTCATTTCACTTCATTTTTAAATAAGAAAGGTCTCTTTCACCATACCACATTCGACATGTCCTGAAGTCAAAGCACTCTCTAGGTAGTATGAACAATTAAATGACTGATTACTGATTTTAATTTAGCTGCTTCAGTTTTAGGGTCCTGATATTGTGCATGGTGACTCACTGTCACACAGTCATTGTATACTAGGAAATTTTCCTCCACTGATGGTCTGAAAAATATAATCCTTCCATTCTTCAGAGACAGATGGTCAGAGGTTTTGGACAGCCGGCTACGCTTGTCCTCCCCTGACCACTCAGAGGAGGAGTTGGTAGAAAAAGAAGAAGAGGTGGAGAATGAAGATGACAGGGAGGAACATGTCTACCAGACTCTGGACAGTGGGGATAATTGTTCAAATACAGGACCTGTCTATGCTCTGCCATTAAAATTGAAGGTAAAAAGTTCCACTGAAAGAGTTGCACGTTTCTGAATGTTAGTGGTTTTAGTGCCACTTGCAAAAATGTTATAATTTAAGCAAATTAGAGACAACTGGTGTGAATTACCTTTTCTGAAGAACTATTTAAAGAATGGCCTCACAGATTTTCAATTTAGTTGTAGTTTGGGGAGTACGTGTATATGAAGGAATGTACTCCCCAAACTAGCACCATAGAAAACATGTTGAAAAAATGCCTTTAACCTCCAACTGGAGTTCCTTAGTGGTTAACAGCAGGGTACTGTACTGGCCAGTTCCCAGGAGCCATATTTTACAACAGAGATTTAGATATGTTACAGCTGGAACAGTACAAGTGTTATTATTAACCTTAAAATGTCATGCATTACGTTTAGGTGAGTCATTTCCGGAGCCCTGTGTCTACACTAGATTGGCCTACTTGTTAATGTTACCAATTACACGGCTGCTTGTCATGTTATGACAAGTATGAAAATCTGCTTTTTTAGAAAGGTCTATTTTGGATGTGTGTGTTGAGGGAAGAATCACTTATTCTCTAATATTTAATACCTAGTTCAGTTTGTGGTGCATCTGAAGCAAAATGTGAGTAATGTGATACCAGACAGATCCACTGGGAGGCACAGTTGTACACAGAATAAAGGTATTGTATATCATTGAGTCTTGTACTGTATATATGTTTTTGCTAATGATTTAACTTGGAGTGTTGAGATATCCTTTATTAGTGTTGTGTGTTGTTAGAGGTTTCTGAAGACTTACTCACTATCTGTGTGATTTCCTGTCTTTCTGTGTATTTTTTCTGTCTGTCTTCCAGACCACAACGCCACAGCCAACACAGATGTCTGACACAATAGTGCCTTCTTCAGGTACTCATGATAACGGTAGATGGCTGGACTGTTGGCTGATACACACGTGTACACATGTGTGTGAACATAGTAGTAGCTATCTCATAATCTTTGAATAGAAATAAAAAGGGCAAAAAGCTGAGCATAGTGATTACACTATCACATCATCAGATGTACTGTGTATGACTTCTCTAAATTGGAGTCCACTCTGTTGACATATTGGTTTACATCCAAAGCATTTCAGTTGATGTCCCTGCTGGTTGTAACCACTGATCTTATGGGGAGGTGATAACATGAGTGTCAATAAATAGACAACGTTGTCGCCTGTAGTTGACAGTATATTGAGTAGCTGGAATGATTTTACTTTACTTTACTTTACTTGGCAGATGCTTTTATCCAAAGCGACTTACAAGGGGAAGACACACGCAAATACCATTTGGGTTCTGTAAATTTTGATTGTAATTGTTACCTATGAAATTAAACTCTAGTAAAGAAGCAAATCCAGTAAACTATGAAAAGCTCTAAAACAAGTAACACAAGTAAATTCCTATTGTTGCTGTATTTGGTGGTGCACAGGTGTAACTGAAGTTAATAAAAAACAGTTTTTCTGAATGTGGATCTTTAAGCAGCAATGAAATGTTGATGTGCGTCTGATGGATATGTGCACTTTTCTGTTTAGACTGTATGCAACCACAGAAATTGATTTTAATTTCACATATACAAATAAAATGGCAGAAACTGACAGGCTCAGCTACACTGCATATGACACCTCTGCCATGAGCAAAGCTCTTAATCAACCAACACTAGTTTCGTAATGGCCATAATAGCCTTAGCCTTACATCATTAGAGCTAAATGGAAAGCCTCATTATAGTTATTACCGGTGCTGGCCCCAGGCTTTTGAAAGTGCTAAATTAAAATGTTTTTTTGTGTCCCTAAAATGTACCTACCTTCATCACTAAGTGTGTATGCTACATACAGGCTGCCTATGTTGTAATGCAACACATAACAATATGGAGTTCATGTTAAAATTAGGTTGTGTAATTACAGTAGCCCCACAGAACCCAGTACTTTCTGCAGTTTTCTTAATTTAATGATGGCATGATGTTCTCATAGATTTCACTGAGGAAACCACAGTTCAGTCTCCTCAAGCTAGCAGTGATTCCTCTAAGAAGAGAGCCCCTGTCAGGAAGAGCTCTGGCAGTCAGAAAGAAGATGCCTCATGTAGGTGGAGTTGTTTTGTTGTAATTTGACTTCTGTCTTCTCTTGCTGTTGAAGCCTTGATAAATAATAGCTGCATTTGTGTGTTTCCACCTCTTTATTTTGAGCAGATAAGAGACATCCTATTAGCTTCTCGCTAATTTTCACGCATTCTTTTCGCTCACTGTAGGTATAGTTTTTAAATTTACAGTAAAACATCGCTGACTAAATGTAATACAAAGGCCAAGACTAAATACACATTTGTGTAATCTGTTAATACAAGGAGGATTAGCAAGACCTTTGTTTTCTTACTTTCTTTATAGGTTTCTTCTTAGGGCTTCTGGGTTTCCGCTTGGTGTGTTACTTACTGTTACAAACATGCAACACCCTGTCAAACAACATTATATCCCTTAAATATAACTTAACCATACCACACACTACATTTTCTAAAACGTTTCCTCTTTCAGCCGCACTACCAGTCCTAACCACTGACCACCCCAACAAAGCCAGCCGAGCCAAAAACCTGAAACACCCCACTGGGCTGTCTCCAGAGCCCAGTAAACCATACAGTGAGTTGCAGAGAGAGGTGGTACAGTCCCTGCCGGAGAAGAACACAAGGATGGCAGATGGACAAAAGCTACTAGAGGAGAGACTGCAGCGCCTGGAACAGGAGATCAGTCACAGCCAAGCCTCCTCAAACCTGAGGTCATCTTCAGGTAGAGTGGAATAGCCACTGGAGATCAGAGATACAGAGGGACAGAAAGCAGAACACGAGGAGAGGGAGAAAGAGAATGAATAAAGTGAAAGACAGACTGTGGAATGAAGCAATTTGTCACAGTAGATACTATAGATGCACGTGCAAGGGTGAAAAGAGGGAGCTGGAGGTCGTGATGCAAATAGATATGGCTCTGACCATCACCATAACATGACAAGAAGGGAAAAGGTTTTCCTCCCTCAGAGGGAGGTTTTGTGTCGCCCAGCAGACCACACCGAGTATCTTACTAAGTCATCACCAGTTCTCTCTGTTCTTTCCTCCTACTTTAACAATTAGTATGTCTGTATTGTACTGTATAATATAAGGCCACTGGGCCCTTGTTTTGACATTTGACATTTATTTTTTAATATTTAAAGTTTTATAAATATTTCAGTGCAAGTCTGAAGCATATTTGTAACCTGATGTATTGTGCTTGCAGGCAGCCAAGCAGAGCTGCAGAATTTAAGGAAACACGCTCAGGAGCTGGTGGATGAAAATGATGCCCTCAAACTGACAGTTCACCGTCTGAATGTGGAGCTGAGCCGCTACCAAACCCTCTTCAGACCATTGTCCAAACAGCAGGTTTGACAAGCAAAGAGATTATGCTTTTTGAGATACTGTGAGTCAGATTTTGAGCAGTACTTTATGTTCTTTTATTTAATAATCCTCAGTGGTTTTTGAAATGTAATTATGGACATTTCTTTGTGAAAACACACTCAATCAAACTTAGAAACGGACAATTCTGTCCATTTCTAAGCCTGTAGTTATGAGTTCATGCCCATAATCTGTTTAATCCTTTAGTGTAATCTTTTTATCAGCTTTTATTCAGTGCATTATTTACCAGTACATCACTTTATTTTTACCGCTTTAGAACTGAAAAAACATTTCTTTGTGACCAAGCCTTTAAGATACAAATCCACCTTTGATCCAGAACCCCGTTGTGTGAAATAGGGATTTGTTTTTTTTCCTGTTCTTCCATCTGATTTGTTGGACTAAAGGAGTTTCTTGTTCCTGTCTGTGGCAGTCTGTCCATTCTGGGTTTTGGAGTGGCTTACACTGCAGAAGAAAGCAGCCTTTGCTTTTAATCATGACTGCCCCATGCTGTGCCCTCACACCAGGAGATCTTCTGCTGTCATCACTACCCGTTTGCTTGCTCTGTGGCTGCATGTCTTTGCTGGCCCTTGTTACTGACAATTGAAGTGTGGCTGGTGAAATCAAAAGATGAAGAAAAAAAACACTAGGGAGTAGTTTTACAGTAGAACAATGCTGTAATAAAAGATCTAATAAGTCTGAAGGGGTTTAATTAGCTTAGTTAAAATTGTCTGTCTTCGTAGGTCACATAAACATTTATTTTTGAGTTGTCATTTGTTATTGTTAGAATAATATATGTTGAAATAGCTACCCTATAAAATTTCTTCATCACCCATACAGAAAAACACAACTAAATGTAACATGTAGTCTTGTTAGTGACCTAAATCATTTGAGATTTTGATTTTGTCTAAATATATACTAGACTTTGCGCCTTTTATGGCATTATTAACCTTGACTATGATGATTGTTTGCACACCAACTTTATTATCTCTTTTGTCCTTACTGTGTCTTATTTAGAGTTCCAAAATCAGTGGCTTACCAAAGACCGGGTCTCCTCCTCCGTGGCTGGTCAGTGTCTACATATACAGAAGCTTAACATCATAAGGCAGACAGCAATCTATCAGTCAAATGTAGTTATCATTTGTAGTTATGAAATGTAGTCAGTCACTGTGTTTATCAGGGACGGTCATTTTTAAGTAATGTTCTCATACAGCTGCATGATTATTTAACATAGGGCCTATTAAGTTAAGTTATTAAAATGGCCAGCAGGTTAATGTGGTTGGTCTTTTCTGTGTGTAACTCTACCTGAGGAAATGAATTTAGTGTGTGAAGTCATGCATGCTCTGTCTGCTGTGCCTGAGCATTTGGAAGCTCAGGGCCAGGTTCACTATAAATTTGCACAACCAAATCAGAATACAAGGCTGTTCACATATTTGTCCACAATGGCCAGAAAACAGCTGCACCCATATAGTGATATTCCTTATGTGGGGATAGATTCATGGCTTTAATGTTGTAGCTAATGTGGATATTTCCTCTTTGCTCTTTTTGTAGCTTGACATGAAGTATTTATCACCTCTGCTGCTGGCCTACGAAGACAGGATGAACGAGAAAGATGCACTTTTGCAAACTACAGAGGTAAAGTGTGTGAGATACTGTATTCATTTGTGTATGTGGGTTTATACTTACTGTCACACTAAATCATCTGTCATCTCCTCTTCTGTGACACAATCTGTGGGCTGTGCTTTAGCACAATGCATTTATGATGTAATGACCAACAGAGAAAAGCCCTTTTGCATAGCTTAAAATATGTTTTTGTTGTTTTGCTGTACATGGTGTACATTCTCCTTCTACAAAGACAAACTCTGTTTTTTTGGTAATAAGTTTGTCCAACTGTCAAAGAAGAAAAGCTGAACATATTAGATGATGAATAAATTAGAGCTGTTTAAAAATAACGTGACTTTTTTCTTCTTTTCTTTTTGGCTGTATCAGAGCATTAATTAATTCACAGTCTTTAGGAGAAAAAGTTTGCCAGTCGCCAGTGATGAGACTGTACTCAGCAGCATTGAGGACAGTGACAGTTTTAGTCACAATCAGCGATGGTGTTGATGATGTTGGAGGGGTTCTTAATCCTTGGTAGAGGGGTTGTAGTAGAGTAGACAGATCTTTTCTGTGTTTTAGTTTTGCTGCTTCCTGTTTAGAACTGCCTCCTTGAAATCAGTCCTTATTTGTCTGCTTGTCATAGGAGCAGGTGAAGAAGTTGCGTGTTCATGTGGAGAAAGTGGTCGAAGAAAATGAGCGACTCTATGATGAGATTGCGAAGATTGGAGGCGTTCACCAAAAAGACTGGTGAGAGTTTTTCTGGACAGAGCCACTGGCTCTCAAAGTAAAAGTGGCTCCCTTTTCAAACAGATATAATCTGTTCAATACCGATTAAAATAGTGATTTTATGTTGTTGTTTTTTATTTTGGTAATTGTAATATTTGTATTGTTACCATAGCAGATTTGTGTTTGCTAACTTAGTGTAGACATAATTTCTCTCTCCTCTCTGCAGTCATCAACTACAACAACAGGCCTTTCTTGTTTTGCAAGAGAACCAGATTCTGATTGACCAACTAGAGGCTCAACATGCTAAAGCCAAGGCCAACCACAGCAGGCACCACACTGAAGGTACTAAGCACAGTGAAAGACAAAAATAAATTCTTCATAGATATAAACCATCCATGGGTAGAATGGAAGAAATCTGTGAGAAGCTCAGAACTAAAAGGAAACGTCAGGAAAGTTGTAGCACAAACCGTTATCATAATTCTCTTTCACTGTGTCCCTACATCATTTTCTTTTTTCTGTGCTGCTTTCATTTAGTTTATTATGCTACACTGTTCTTCTCCTCTCATCCCTCTCTCTTTAGTATCAAAGGTGTCTAAGCAACTGATGTTGTTAGAAGCAGAAAAGCAACGCTTGCAGGAAGACCTGGAAGACAGCAGGAGGGAGGCGCAGAAAAATACGAGGGAGGTCCAAGTTCTGCAGTCCCGCCTGAAGGATGCTGTCACCTGGGAAGAACATTGC
Source organism: Sandelia bainsii (assembly GCA_032362345.1). Lineage (NCBI taxonomy): Eukaryota > Metazoa > Chordata > Actinopteri > Anabantiformes > Anabantidae > Sandelia > Sandelia bainsii. The sequence continues at coordinate 24,986,161 of JAUMHL010000018.1, read as the reverse complement.
AGCATTTCTGGGAAACTTAAGAGGTAGTGCACAATGCCTTATTTAATTACAAATTTCTTTCTCTAAAATATAAATTCTCTCTCTAAAATATTCATTAATCTTAATAGTCTTAACAGGTGTTGTGCTCCTGAACTAGTGCACAATCTGTTCTCTCTTGTTTTGAGTTAAGAACAAGAATTAGAAGAACTGAACATGAACAGTTATATTAGTGACCCACATTCTCAAGAGTTCACCTCATATACGTTTAAGTTCACTTTACTCAAGATTAACATTTTAAGTCCAAGGGAGAAACAGTGGGATGTGAGAAAGAAAGACAGAAAGGTTTCTACAGGAAATTCAGATTTCCATAAAATAATAAAAAATCTACTTATCAGGATTATTTAACATATCTATGTATGGTGAGAGGATGCATCTTGCTGAAAAGTGTTCACCAGATACCAGTGTGCTGTAAAATATGCTCCTGGCTCTCAGGCAACTGGAGCAGCAGGAGAGCAGGAATAAGAGCGAGATGGAAAAGCTGCTTCTTAGAGTGACCAATCTGCAGGAGGAGAACAGGAGCCTGGCTCTGGACAAAGCCATCCTGACAGCTGATATTAAGAAAATGGAGACTGAGCTTAAACTCACCAGACAAGCCAACAGGTACTATATGTATAATGTTCTTTGTCCATTATCATCTTACACATGAAATATGGTGCCATACCACAAAAATCCTCAATGGATTTGCCTTCTTAAAGATGTGTTTGACAATGTTTGGCCAGTTAAGTCACCACTCAGGTAAATTATTCTTGGATTTACACTGTAACAGGATTTTTTAATAGTAGTAGTAAACAGTTGAAGTTACAGGCAAAATCCAAAATCTACTTAGTGGCCAGTAGCTCTGTGGTTCTACTGGGGAGCATCCAGGTGTTTGTGTCTATATCTGTATTGTCAGGAATGTCCTTAGAAAGGCAGCATGGCTTCTTCTGCTCCCTGTAGAACTCTGCTTAAAGGTAAAAAGTCTACTGCTACTGTCATTGTTGTTGGTATTACTGCCAATTAGACTCTTCGCAGGATGTGCATAGATTTGTTTAAGATTGTTAAATGGACGCCCACATGTGTGTTTTTACGTACAATATTTTGCTTGATTAGGGCACTTCTCAAAATTGTGTGTGACCTCTCTGTCCATAGTTTTATCTTTTCTCAGTATAACGTGGAATTGCGAACCACTTAATCAAATCAAGTATCTTTAAAGTCACTTCTTAGCATCTGCAGTTTATCCTGAAGTAGCATTTGAGGTGGAGGCTTCTCCCTGCTAAGAAAGCTCAGCAGCCTGACAGGAATAGCCATGACCAGAACAACTGTTTCCAAAGATGTGGACTTTTAGCCCCTGTAATTAAATATCCTCACTTCACCCAAACATAGTTGGAAATATTATTCTTCAGATCAAGTTACTTACCTTCAGTGCATAATTTTCCTTTGTCTGGGATTAGTGCTCTTCTAAAATCTGCTGTGGTTTCTGGAACCTTCCTCTGCTCCCTGCAGACCTGAGCTGAGATTAATGTGGATTTTCTCATTCTGAAGTGTGAAGATTGTCAGAAGGTGTTTGATTCACCAATGGTGTTTTCACCCTGCTTACAGCAAGATGGCAAGATATCATCCAATTAAACCTTTGTCTCTCTTCTGTTCCTTGTTTCTTTTATCTGCCTTGTTCCTTTAACTTTAACACCTGCATTTTCTCTTCTACATTTTTCCTAAATCCCCTCCCCTCCCCACAACATTTGGCTTCATACTATTGAATTTTATTTTACTTATTCCCATTTCTTCTCTCCTTTCTTTCCATCATCCAGGAAGACTGAGAAGAGGATGAGTATATTGAAACAACAAAAAGAAGATTGTGTATTGAAAGAGGAAAAGACTCGGCATTACCTGGAAGCTGTCATTTCTGTGGCTGAGCACATTTCACGGGAGAGAGACCAACTATTACACATGGTAATAATGATGCTACCAATACTGCAGAATGATTTTGGATTTACTCATTGTACAAATGGTAGTACTACCGATACCCTAGGCGCTGTAAAACTAGCTGCACACAGGTACGGTACATGTTAGACCGCAGCCACTTCTATCAGTGAGCAATATATTGTGTTTCTGACTCTGCAGAAAGAGCAGGTATTACACATGACAGTAATGACACTACAGACTTTGTAGTGTCCACAACTATCTGGTTAGACCACATGATTATATGTTGAAATTCACATTGGGGTGACCCACATAGGCTCAGCAGAGATCCCATATTCACATACACAATTTCTTGCAGCAGGAATGTTTTTTTTTTATTAATGCACACTGGGCAAACAGGACAGTTGTTTTTAGACTGTTGTCACCTTAGGTACTTAACATGAAAAGCGTCTTACTCATCATCTGTTAGGCTCATAACTAGTGTGCAGACAAATAGGATTATAAAAACAAACACGGGAGAGCTGACAGGCATCCAGAGCACAAACCGCCAGACAGGAAACAGCAACAAGGCAACATAGACAATCTGGCAAATGCCTGATTACATTTCTATAAATACTGAAGTGCTAATAAGTAATAAAAGCAGCTGTGCAGTATGTGGCTCCTGACACTTGATCCGTAGTGACAGAAAACTCTGAGGGCATATTTTCAAAACGTTCTGCGACATGTTCTGGTGGCTGGAGTCATGTGTGTCATTAATCGAACAGGTGCAATTTCCTTGTCATCTGAGATATTCTCTATGTCAGCAGTTAGATGCATAGACAAATGTGCAAATAACAGGTGATATGATAAGTTGGTCTGATTTTCCAATGAATTTACTGATGTGCCTAGAATAAAGCTTTTTCGGATATTTTGGCATCTCAAAACAGCAAAGGCACAGGTGAACTAGTTCCAGGGTCCTGGTATTGTACATGTTGGCTCACTGTCAGTCAGTGCGTTTCCATGCACTTAACAGTTGGGTTTATCGAGTAAGCTGATTTCATCTAGCTTGTCATCTAAATGAGAAACCTAATTCCTGTAATTGGAGGAAGAAACCTGATTTCTCCAGGTAGATTTCTACTAAGACTTTATAGATTTCTACTCTAACACAAGGACATGTGAAGAAGTCTAAAGAAGTCGCTTTCACTACATCATTTTTTAAATTCAAACTGTTTGTGCTGTGAAAACAAGCTCTGTTGTGTCTCTCTGCGTCTCTCATTACACTGTCAGTCTGCTCCTGCACACACGGACACACACACACAGTGATCAGGTTACTAAAGTCTAATTTTTAGTCAACACTGATGTCAATGAGTTGTATTAAGTGAGTGACATAGTTAATTAAAAATGAATAAAAGATGACAATCAAGCTCCCTCTCAGAAAGCTGACCTAGGCTTTTTTTTTGGTTAAAGCTTGTAATCAGGATTTTTGCTTTACTTGATATTCTACAGTCGTGAGAAGAAACAATGATGAAAAAAAAGGAAATAACATGATATTATTTTAAATACCTTTACTATTACATTTTAGTGATTTTTATGTATTTTTAGCAAGAAAAAATACACAAGCATGAAATCATAGAAAATATATTATTGTTGATGTGTACACTATACTTCTTTTCCTTTATCCATCTCTCCCTTCATACCTTACTTCCATTATCCATTTGTGCATTCCACCCCTCCTCTGTGTTCCTCTCTTAGATCAGTAACCCCCTATCTTCCCTCTCTACCTCTCCAGGCTTCGGTTTTTCAGCAGGAAAAGCAGGGGTTCATCAGCAAGATTCTGAACGGCACTGTTCGATTCGGAAAACTACAAGAAGAAGTCAAAGTAAGTTACCTTATTTAAACATAACTTGCGACTATGATCAGTCTTTAGGAAATACACGTTGGTTACAATTTCAGCTCAGCTGGCATCTCAACCTACCAGACTGAAACACAACATTTATCTTAAGTTAATTTTGACTGAAATATCATTTCAGCCTACTCCACTGCATTCGACAAACTATCAATTATCGGCCTTTGCTCCTCAGAAAGCATAAATTGATGAACACTTGTGTCCTTCAGATCTCAAGCAGCCGTCTTTCAAGTCAAGCTTATTTTCCCATTAGGTAGAATCAACAGCATACACAGTCAGCAGGTTAAATGTAACAGAAACACCAACATAATGACAATGATCAGCAGACATAACAGTGGTACTGTGTGTACTGTTCTCTTTGCTTTGGTTCACTTTGGAATACCCCTGTGAGATTGCTACTGCTACTACTATTAGTTATGGTGCATACTCTAATCTGTGGCAAAAGATAGGGCTGTACAGACAACAACATTATTTGTTGTATTCCTGCTACTTTACTTTCTGTTGCTACAGTATATGCTGTTTCTAAAGCTAACTGATAAGTGCCATTCACTGGTCACTGCTGTGCCAGCTGCATATGTACCAATATTCTATTAATACATGGTTTATAACTGACATGTATATGCAGAACTGATACCTGTATTCAGATGCTGCACAAGACAAAGTATTTAAAACATAGTCAAGCTTAGTTATAGTTGGCAGTGAGCAGGCACAAGCTGCCTTGGGCAGATCATATACAGGAGGATTAATTTCAGGTAAACTCTGGGGAGAACGCCAAACACTGTCTGTGTGCATGTGCAAGTAAGAAATATGTTCAGACAGATAATAGGTCAAAAGGGTGATAAAAAGCTGCAATAGATGCAACAGCTTTTTTGAATTACATTAAATTTCCTACATGTTTAGGTGCACAGTTATTATTCTACAACTACACTAATCTGAACGGTTTGACCACAGCCAAACACTGTTGCAGTGAGTGCCATTTTCAGCCCTTATTTGTCAGTTTAATATCACCTCATAATTTATTCATTTAAAGATAGTCTATGTATTGTACTGGGATATTTTACTAAGGGGTAGATGGCTGTATTAGACACAGTCATAAGTAACTGAGCCTCTTTTTCAGTTCTTATCCGTTCTGTGACTAAACCTGCATACATTACCCCTTTTCATAGAAATAAAATGGATCCTATTCTAGCAAATCACCATGACAACCTATATCTACCTACAGGGCCATCTTGCTTTGACCTATGTAGGTGACATTTATCCTGCAATATTAACTGGTACAACTGGTACAACCCCTCTTTGTTTGTTCGTTAGTTATGCCAGCTGTGAACATGACATTGGTCTGGCAGTATTAATGCCTTGCTATAGGGCCACTGCCCCCTGTGTGTTCAAGCTGTCAGCAGATCTGTCACTCAAGCCACAGACAGAAAAACATGTTGGTGGTTGTGACAATTTTATTAGTGTCTCCATAGCAACAGCCAAGAGAGAAAGAGGTGTGTGTTTGGATGTGAGTTCTATTGGTGATCGGGCCAGTGAACGACGAGAGCTGTAAATGTTAGACGTGTTAGACATTATTCCCTTCTCCCTTCACTGGTCTATTCCCTAATTCCATGCCAACAACACTAGAGACTAACGCTTAAAGGTGGAATTATACTTTGGGGTTTGCAGTGATTGTATTGTTTTAAACTGGCTATCATAGACGAGTCAGTAATAAAGTTTGTATTTTTTTTATCTCTGACCTTTAATTTTCATTCAAACCTGAATTGTAGCACTGCCAAATTTCAGCAGTTGTTTCCTTTTTTCTTTTCAAAAATCTCTATGTTGTAATGCGCGTTGCTACCTTATAAATTGAAAAGACAGAGATTATGTGAAAAGTGCGTGGTATAAAGAAAGAACAGATTGTGATTACAATATTCATGAGTAATTAAAATTCATGCCTTTATCTTTTTGAAACACCTGAAAATGTTGAATATTTTAGTGAGTGTGTATAAATATAACCAGGTCACAAGTTTGCATGACCCATGTTTCTTGACACCAAGAAAACATGGGTCATGCTTGAAATTACTTACTTAAGATCACATGTACGTTCATTGTGTTATCTGGAAGCTTCATATTTATTCCACTTATCTCAATTAATCAATTAATTGTCTCAGCTAGAGCTTACTGTAAATGTAAGTGCATAAGTGCAAAACCAGGAAATAAATTAAATACTCAAGAATTTTTCTAATTTCAGATTGTCCTTGATAAACTACTGCTTCACTACACTACACAATAAATGTACTAATTATTACCATTTTCAAAAAGAAAAACAGTCCCTCTGAAAACAATTGGGAGTGAAGCCTGTGGATTATCCTGAGGAACCATGGCCACGTTCTCTCATTTTCGGGGTTATTCTGTATCTGGACCACTATGATAATTCTCTTTTCAGTAGGAGAGGAGAGCTTGGGAATGATGAAAGGCAGGGTCCTGTAAAAGTTGGGCAGTACAACCAGCAAGACAGATGAGAAGACATCTGTCTAACAGCTCTGCCAACTGAGGCAGAAAACAAACTCTCTTTATACTGTTTGACCAGCTGCTATTGTCAGTCATCTTTCAGTTCTTTGTTTCTTTTATTTCTTCTTGTACATGTCTCCAGCTGGTTGTGTCTGTGCTCAGCAATATATGACTTTTTATAACCGTACATCTTTGACCATTGTAGTACAAAACTACAATTACTGCATTGCGGTTGTATGATTCCGCTAACCAGTGATGTAGTAATTTGCACACACATCTTTCCAGACTCAAATTCTAGTTAATGCACAAGTCCAAGCAGATGTTTGTGCCATATGTAATAAAATTCCTTCCAGGCGTTTCTGAGATATGGCATTGACAAGAATGGTACGTGCATGATGTCACAGTGACCTTGACCTTTGACATGAAGTTGAGGTAATGACCTTTGGCCACCAAAATGGAATTAGTTCATCAATGAGTGCAATTAGACAGTTGTATCAAATTTGAAGAAATTCCTTCAAAGTATGTTCACAAGAAGGAGCCACAAGAACGGATGAACGTAAAGTCAGTGTGACCTGGACCTTTGACCTTTGGTCAGTAAAATCTAATCAGTTCATCATTACGTCCAAGTTGACACTTGTGCTGAATTTGAAAGAATTCCCTCCAAGCGTTACTAAGATATTGCTTTCACAAGAATTGGTGGCCGTCCAGACGGATGGATGGACGATCCGAAACCACAATGCCTCTGACCGTAGCTATTGCCTGCACTGAAGCATAAAAACTCCACCACTAGAAACAGCATCATAGTGTTTTTTTCTGTGAAAGCACTCACTGTTGTGGTTTTGTTGGTTTGAAGTAAGACAACAGCATCTTGTCTCTTTGATCTTGATGAGACAGACTATGCAAGACTAACCTGTGACGACAGTTATGTTGGATGTGTTAGTTGTTTATATTCAAATGTAGCAGATGTAACAGTAAGTACACAGGGAAAGTATGGAAAATAATTGTTCATTTATTTCATTGTCTAGTAGCTTCTGTAATCAACAGTGTGGCACTAAGCTGAGAACTTTAGTCAGCAGATAGTAGACAGAAACAAAGGAAAGGAAATAAAATTAAGAACTGCAACAACATCTGCAACATAACTGGACTGATATTATACAGAAAGGATTTAGCACAAAAAGACATTTTACAAAATGCTACTTTTCCATTTTGATAAAAAACATCATTAATTGTGAGACCTCAGTTACCAACATTGTAGAATGCGTTTGTGTTAATTGTCAAATGTGCATAAATATTCCAAGCATTTCCCAAAGCATAGTGTGTACCTGTCTTTTAAGTGCCTCTGTAAATGTCATTCATTAGTGGGTCCAGATGTAGAAATTTAAGATGCCACAACAAATAAACTTGTGACACTCTAGAATTTACAGTATGTTTTGGTCACAGAGGTGTTATAAAAATCACTTTTTGGAACCCATAGCATAGCAATAAAGGCTTTTAAATTAAGTGTAATACTTGTCAAAACAAAATATTAAACTTTTCTTTCAGTAGTTTGTATACCAGTGTGGTACTGTATGGGAGAGCTGCTCGTACATGTAAAAGATGCACTCAACATTCAGGTGCCACACAACAAACAAAAACACATCGCTTTGGTATGGTAGTATTTGCACCATGCCATGGAGGATGGAGCTAACAGAGGACTCCCATAGCTGTAATTGTAAGCTGAATGAAATGGTCAGTGAAGATTCTCAGTCATCTTGATGAGGTTGTCTGTCAAGGAGCTTCTAGCTACTTGGTTGAGTAGTGAAATGTTTTGACCTAACAAGAAATAAGTCCACTTGCCATGACTCAACTGACAAATAGGCCAAATAAGCCTTGTAATATTAACCCAATGTAATACTTAGTTGAAAGTTTGCTGCTAAGCACTGAAAGAGTATCAAAAGCATCAGAATGAGTCAAGCTTATGTGTTACAGTACATGCACCAAACAGAAAGTGAATGCTGTGTGTATATGTGGGGCATAGAATGAGAAAAGGGGCACATTCAGTTAGCAACACTAACAACATAAGGCCAAAGCGACTACTGTGACATACTGTAATATAGGGAATAAATGAGGAATTACTGATAGTGTGCCAAGTACTGCGAATATGGTAATTTGTATTTAGCACTAGTGGAAATGTGTGTTTATTCCGTGTCTTTCAAAAAAAATCCAAACAAACGCACATTGTTTTTTTCTTTCATCATCCCTTGCATTGTTCAATAATACATAGAAATTGGCAGTTCACTGGTCTCATATCTCAAACTAACTCATGATCTGTCAATCACACAACCTGGAAGAGCAGTAGGCTATTCCGTATTCTGTTTAACACTGTGTATTTCAACCATGATATTAATATGTTGCAACAGACTTACCTCTATAGTTTCAACAGACTGATACCTTTCAGCCCATCGATGTCAGTGCACCATTTCATTTCTTTCCATAAATGCTGCCTACCAGCTGTCAAGAAGACACTTTAATATAAAAGATATTTGCTAATTAAAAATGTACTGTACTGTGTACTTTGAGAAAAGTAATTAAATACACAGATATGTAATGTAGACTATTCATTCATCCATCCATCCATTCAATATCCTAACCGCTTGTCCTCTTAAGGGTCGCGAGATTGCTGGACCTAATCCCAGCTGTCATTGGACAAGAGTCGGGGTACACCCTGGACAGGTTGCCAGCCTGTCACAGGCCTTGTAAGACTATTCAAATATTATGAATTAATTTCAAAATTAAAATACCTTTGTTGTCTGGTATACAGTACTTTATTTGTAGTGCTCCTTTTTTTAATCACGAGGTGCTGTGACAAAAATGGTTAAATGGTTTACAATTTAATCAAAATGGACAGTGATCATGAAAAATGTTACAAATTCAAATGTCCCATTGTTACACATAAAATGATTGTTGGTCTGTTGATAAATGAGGGCCCATAACTTGAGTGCTGTTGTTATGTATGCTAACTCAAAGATTAAAGACTGGTTGTGAAATGTTGTGTTACACTGGGTCATACACAGAACACAGAACAAATAAGGTCACAGAAATTCATCACAGGAAGGTAGCTATAGGTGCTGCTGTGGCTCTGGTAAATGGTTTCTGAGTTTTAGCAGTCATCCTAAACGCACAAACCATCATGGTCCAACTATGGTCTTCTCAGGTCTTCTGATTGGTCCATTATTACTACCAAAAAGCATCTGGTAGTCAGACACCGTCCTGTTTGGGAATGGGCATCACCTTCACCTTTGGGTTTCATATTGATCCACATAACAATCCAGATGTGTTTCCTGCTCCTGACTTTATCCCATGCTAGCACCACCAGCATGGTATCAGCCCCTAGATGAGCAGTCACACATACCTTGACAAAGACATTGGCAGAATCCATAAACCAGGCAAACTGTCAGGCTTGATGGAACCAAGCTAACACATACAATGCCCAGAGTCACTCTCTGGATCACCAACAAATAGATTCCTAGAGGCAGTGAGCCAAAGTATAAGAAACCCAGCAGCCACACCAGGATGCGTGGGACATGATTACAGAACTTTGAAACGACATCTTGATCAGCCAGCCCAGTTGAGCCCACTGATACTGAGTCCAGGCTCTGCTCAGTGTAGATGTCAGAGCTGCTGTTGTGGTTTGGGGTGTGCTGTGAGTCCCTCTGCACTTCCATGATGGTGATGACCAAGCAGTTGGAGGAGTTGCGAGATGGGCTGGAGGAGGAGAAACTCTTTGGAGTCAGTACCACCTCTCTGTTTTGTTCGGAGCTCCAGGATTTGTCCCGTATTGCTAAGTGGGACATGATGTTAGCATCGTCAGGCAGCCCTGACACCTCATATTCTGTGATTTCAGTTTGGTGTCGGCAAAAGGGGCAGGAGATGCAGCCTGCGCCATCAGAAATGTCCAGGATCTTAATGAGGCAGCGGGCACAGACCCGGTGCAGACAGTCCAGGATCTTAGGCTTACGGTTGTGGGCATTGTAGCGCTGGTAACAGATTTTACACTCTAATTCCTCTGGTGGAGGATGGTCCTTCTCCTCTAACTCAGCCTGAGGACAGCTCATCTTCAAGTCATGTTCTTTGAAAGGGAAGACAAAGACACAGAGACAGATTGAGAAAAAGTAAGTCAGAGGGATAATGATCTTTATCTAGGCAAGCATTTCAAGTACCTTTAACTAGGGAGGTAGAGATGGCACTGAAACAGGCACATGTTTCTGACTATAGTATTTGGTGTATCTATACCCAGTGGGTAAAGTTCATGGCTCAGCCTTCTTCTCTGACTGCTTCTATTTTCTGTGCCTGCTGCTAATAAATGATTTATGGTTTGGGAGTTGGATCAGGGTGTCATCCCAGAGCCCTTTGAAAAGAAAAGAAAGAAAGCAAGAAAAAGCCAGTAATGCTATTGATCTTTGGGGATAGGTATCGACACCTGCTCCTTCAGCATTTTTCATCGATTCACTATTTATTGTCTAGAACACAACTTTCACATAGTTTCTATAGTTTTTATTTATTTATTTATTTATTTTTATTTATTTATTGTTTGCTTATATAGTCTATTAAAATTAAATGAGGTAGGAAACTTTACAATGTCATTGCCAAACTTGTTTTTAAAGTTCCACTTGCTTCTATAGCTACAGTGGGAATTTTTACTCTCTCACCTCTTGAAATAGCCTGCAGCAGGAATCCCAGTTTTCTACAGGTAGACAAATATACACTAGCTCATTTTAACTATGTTGTTTCTCATTTTGTCTGTATGTGACTGTGTGTGCCGCAGATGAACGGCACCATAAGTGGGTTTCACTGTCAGTGGTGGCAAGAGTCATTGTTTATCTGGAGCAGTTGGTGCCAACAGTAGTGAGGTTAATGAGCCAACAGACGCAGTGTTACAGAATGATTGACAGCACTTGGAGATTGCTCAAGTGCAGTTCAAGCTACAGAAGTTCACTCTTGTATAGGGGAACAACAGAACAGTTTTGTTGTAGACCTCCCTGGTGGGCTGAGTGTTGTGGAAGAAACTATGTCCTTGAGGACAAATTAGCCGTCCTAATCACACCCAGAAGAAAAAGCTGTTGCCTGTACAGTAGTTCTTCCAGTGACCTAACTGTCCTTTTGGGATGTGTACATGTTTACTTGCAGAATATGTTTTTAGAACATCAAAACGTCTTCATAGCTCAGAACTCCGTGGCTGAGGTGGATTATAGACCTGCTCACAACCCCCTCAGGTCTCCGCTTGAATTTATTATCAGCCAATAGAACATTCTTACATGGATACCCTGCAAGAGTTATCAGTTTTCCTGTTATTCCTAATAATCCCCCAGATGTTACAATCAATCACGGTGGTTTGCAGCAGCATCTGAAGCAGGCCTTTTAGTCTTTGTTTACATAGGTCCAGATTTATGTGATTCAATTCAGTTTGATTCAATAGAAAGGGGTTTAGAAAACCTTCTTAAAAACCACACAGTGCTGTTACCTCATTGCTGTTATTTCTACTTTACCTGAATATTTGGTCATTAACAAATCCCCCTCCTGTCAAGAAAATGCTATATAAAGAAAGAAACATTCATTCATTCATGACCATGAAATATAGATTGAATAGGTGGTTGTTGCATTGGCAATTACCCAGCAGGCCTCTCTGTGACTTACTGACTGTTAAATATTTCAGCTACCAGTCTGTTTAGTTAAAAAGCCTTCTGAAAAATGTCAGAAAGATTTCCAGGTTCCCCAGGTTTCTCATTAAGTCCCGCACAAAAAATGTTTCACAGGGTACAGTGGTGGGCTTGTGCTAGAGAAATTCAGCTCCTTGTTATGAATCATGACTCATATCATGAGGTTACAAGTGTTGTCAAACTATTGGATGGATTTTAGATTACAAGCAGATATTGAATTGAAAAATTTTACCAGAAAGAAATGTGTGTCTTCAAGGCCTAACAATGCATTTCTTATCTCATAAAACATTTACAAAGCCTTTTGGGAATCTTTTGAAACATCAGTATTTTCATCTGCTTGTATTTTGTATTCACTTATCTGTTATTGGCTCATTGCCACCTTTAATGGTCCACTACTTCTTATGCTTTACTGCTCTGCTGTTGTCAGAAATGCGTTTTGTGTTCTGGTCTAGCTCAGAGTTACAGTAGATTCACACATGCATAGCAAACCTTCAAGTTTCTCAATGTCAGACCTGAAGTTTAGCTACAAAACCAATTATGCTAAATGAAATGTACTGTATATGTGCAGGTCACACTCTTATTCAGTTGTCATTGATTAGTAAACTTGGTTAGAAAAGCTATTAATCAGTACAACTATGCAACCCTCGATAATACCCATCTCATCAGTAGACCAATCAGATAAATGATCCAGAGCAGTGCTGTGGTTCAACTACTGTGTTTTTCTTTTCTGTAGCTGCTGCAATACAGAACAACTAGTTCACATCTAAGTTTTACTTATTTATTTAGTTTTTTGCCCATTTAATATTTGACAGTGTAGAGAAACAACAGACGGGACACATGAAAGTAGCAGAGAGGGGAGTTTGACATGCAACCAATGTCTGCTGCCAGATTTAAACTGCTCATGTTGTTGTTACGTGGTGTGTGCTGTAACGGCCACAGCAGTGCTCCATCTAAGTTTTATTTTGTGCTGCAACTGTATGTGAACCACATGTATAATAAAAGTGAACTTGTAGGTATACTGTTTACACAAAGTAATAATATAGGGCCTAAGTCACTAATATCTTTTTTTAAAGTAGTTTTTTAAAAATTTCTTTTTAAGAAAAGGCCTAAAAAGATCTACGCTGGATTCATGACATGTTCTTAAACCACTGATTTTACTTGTACCTCCGTTCTTATGTTGGTGAATCCCATTGCCCTCGCAGTTGAAAGTGCGTTCCTCTTGTTCTTATTCACGCCCTGCCGGTACTCATAAAAGGGCATGAGTCTGCAGGGCCATGTGCACACACGGGGATGTCACTTAGAAATCGAAAAGGGAGGTGAGAGACGGTGGACCACCAGACTCTCTGGAGTTCTGAAGCAGAGATGGTGGTGCACTAATGTGATGCTGAAGTTGCGCTGATGTGGTGGCTGAGGGGAACATCACGTTTCATGGTGATGTTTTATGATGTTGCTTGTGTAGTGTTCATTAATTTCAAAATCACCATAATGTTTTGTAAGATAACGGATATCATTGTTTTAAAAATATGAATGATGACATTATGTTTGTAATTTAAATCCTAAAATACTATGCAACTGTAGGATCAACGAAAAGGCATTAAACAGTTATTCTGCACAGGCTTATTGGCAAATAAATGTTTTTAAGTGTGGTCTTGAGTGTGCATAGATTTTGTTCTTGGCTAAGAACAAATCCCAAATAAGAAAACATTAGTGAATATCAGAGTCTTTGTAAAAAATGTGGGGGGGTTTTTGTGCTCCTAGTAGCAGCAGCAGAAGCCTGTGGTGATGAGCTGCTAAAGCATATTAGGGTTGTGTCTAGCTGTGCTTTCTCCTTTGCAGCACCGTCATATAGCCAGATTAAGATAAAAAAGCAGGATGTCGTGTAAACAGTACATGCAGAATACTAATGTAGGTGTATATTCTTTTTGTCTGTTATTTGCTCCCATTTGGCAGGTTATTTGGTACACTTAAACTAACACAGTCTAAATAATAGTTGTGCAGTAAAAAAAGAGTCTAACCATGTATTTCCAGATATATTGTGATATTGTAGGGTGTCCTAGTTAGCAATAAAATGTGTCCCTCTGAACAACCCTGAGTGCAGTTGCTACTGTAGCTTACCGAGCTGCTGAGGTTGTGAGATAACTGGGTACATTGTGTGGTGGAATGGTGGAGAGGTACAGTGGGATTTGGACTCATAAGCTGAAATAGCGATAAATGTACATAAAGCAGTATGGTGGTATTATACAGAAGTTAGGAGAACAGCTTCCCATTATGTACTATATATGTGTTCTGAGGTACTAACTGACTGGTTAGTTGGTCTCTAAGGTAAATATACTATATTCAATTTAAATGAAAAATGTAACATTGATTTGAAACACCCTATGTACTACAGCTCCTTTGGACAAGAAATAACCCATGGGAGACATTTAACATTTAGGAATCGGAAGACTGCAGGAGAGTTGAGGTTGGAATGAATGAGACTGTGTTCCTGCTCCGCAGAGTAATTTAGAGATCCAGTTGCATCTTACTGTGGTACACATACAGTAAATTATTACATTGTTGTTTGCAAGACACTGGGGAGTCACTGTTCTATACAGTAGATGTCAGGGTGAGCTAGACTGTGTAAAGATTATGGATTTTATTCATCGCCTTGAGAGTTTGGTTTGCAGTGTCCTTGAGAAAGATACAGATTTACTAAACAGCTCAGATGGATTTAGAAAAGCATTATTTAGTAACACAAAACTGAAAGCTGAGCTTGCTGAGTTTTTGTATTTGAACACTGTTTTTTATTTAAACGCATTCATGTTACTCAGTTACATTAGGAAATAGCAAGACTGCATTACATGATGAAAGAAAAGGTTTTTGTAGTTCTCTTTTTACTGACTTTTAATCGAAGAGTGGGCAGCATGGGCACTCTAACCAGTCTTTGGCTATGCAGGAACAATTCCAGGGTCATAAGGAAACCATTTTTTCAATTTGAGCTGCCTTTCACAGACTATCAAAGTGTTTGGTTTCGCATCTGTAATGAACTTATTTCTGCTGCTTGTTATACATAAAAGACCCACCAGCAAATAATTGCTTTATTCCTTGTACATGGCTTGAAAAAGGTTGCAAAGAAGAGAGGACTTAATGGGCAACCTTGTCTGGTTGATCGCTCAAGTATAGAAGGCTTTATCATTGATCTTTAACCAAGCTATTATATAATGTTTCTACCGTCTGGATTATTCCTTCACTGAATCAGAACTTTAAATAGGAAGTTTCACCTCAGATAAATACTTTTTTGGCTTCCAAACTCACTAATAACGTCTGGATTTTGTTTTTTAGTATATCATATTACTTGAGATCTTTGTAGCCTCTGTATCACGTCATTTCCCTAATCACGGTCGAAGAAGAGATGTTTGTTGCTGACACAGATCTTGTTTTTAACACTGTGCCTTTGATTTCAAACTGTAGAAAATTTGCAATGGTGGCTCTCAGTGTCGAATTTGGGCCAGGTTTTGTTCCCAGAGCTCTGTGAGCTTAGTGAAGCAGATTTGAGATTGCAGATTGACTCTGTTGCACAGGGCCAGTTCAGTGCTAAGTAAGTTGCTATAAATATTATTGAACTTCCTTCTGTGTTCTGCAGTATGTGGTGTCTAGATCTATTTTCCAAGTCTGTCAGAAGCAGGAGGGCGTATTTAGTCACTGTGCTGCCAACTTTGAGTCAGCTTCTCTGATGGCCTGGCCTTGACCTTGTAGGGTTGTTGCAGTCTCAGTTAGCTTCTTTCTAATGTCTTGTTTTAGTATATTTAGTTCTTTTTCTATATCCCTTCTAGGCTCATCTTCATCTTTAAATTCCCCAAGGTCCTCACTTTATCATCAGCTAGTAGCTAACTGCTGTTTTCTTCATCTTCAAAGGCCCCCAACTCAAGTTGTTCAGCTGGCAAATGCTCATTACCTGTTTTTTGTTGTATTTTGTGCCCTCTTTGTGATCTTCTTTCTCATTTTTATATAACACAAATGCATAAACACATTCACATAAAAGTCCTCAACAGAAAGCCAGTACTGAAGAGAAAATGCAAAAACCTGAGAGCAATAAGAACAATAAATGCAATACTTACTGTATGAGTCAGTGGAGTAAGATGCCATAAACATATCAAATAAATAACACAAATAGCTGCTGCCTGACTTACTGCATAAAAGTCAGCGATGGACTGTATGGACTGCCTACAGTCAATGAAGGTACTCGTAGTTTATGTAGCATGCATAATTAGGCTTCATTTAGACAATGCACAAGACTTCATTTAAACTAAAGCCACGCATACCTGTACAATTTATACAATTACATTTGCAGCCATAAAGTCTGTAGGATTCAAGTCCACATTAAAGTGCAACTACCCTTGGGGTCCGGTAGTTATTTGAACATCTGCTGGACCATTTGCTACTGTACAGTATGTGTATGCATGCCATTCTACCCCTAGGTTGTCGTATTACTGCATAATTGACTGTCTCCTTGTTAAATCAGGTGCTATGTTCACACAATCGGTTAGAAATTAAAAAAAGAAAAACAACAGAATCAGTAGTTTCAACAAATGCCCCAAAACGAAATACTGTACATTCACTGGCTACTTTCTTAGGTACTATACCTGTATAATCTGTTGCAATCCAATACAGCAGCTCTGCCATAAATTCTACCTAATTACATAATAAACATTTAGTAGAAATATCACCTTTCTTGAAACCTTGGTCATGACTGTTTCATAGTGATAACCAAATGGTTATCATTATAGTCATAATGACAAAGCTTTTCTAAGCTCTAGCAAAGTAGTAATTTTAACCCAAACCATGATCTTTCCCTGAACCTAGTAGACCTTCTGCCTGAAACTGCATTGTCACTGCTACAGAAGCGAGCTCCAGACACTCTGTTGGATCTGGACCTTTACAACCAGAGGTACAAAGCAGTCAATATTTTGCATAGATCCTGGCAAGATGAACTAGATCAAACACTGTGTTTACCTGCATTTATACTGCAGCACATGATAAGGGGAAAATGCAGTCTGAATCTACTGACACTGTTATACTCATTTGGGGGATTTCTTTCTTTACATGTCAACAATTTACCGTTAGAGTGCAGAAGCACTGGATTTTACAGTGTTAAATATAATCAAAAACATAAGCTGAAATTTATCAAGTACATTTGTTGTAGGTTTAAAGTGAGAAAAAGTCTCAACTTTGTAAAGTGACAAACAGCAGAGGATCTACTTCCATCTCCATTTGACTGACAGAAGCAGTAGGTGTCCCACAGCACATACAGCACCTCACTGAAAACTCTGCACACTGCAGTGTGTGTGTGTGTGTGTGTGTGTGTTATCAAATCTTGTGGGAAGCGAGATGGTACTCTTATCCTCTTCATCTCACATATTCTCTGCTCCCCTGTCCCATCCTCTCTCTTCCTTCTCTGAGTGTGGATTTTTGACGATGGCTTTGACCTTTGCTGTCAGAACGTCTGCGAGGTGAATGCATCTCTCATTGATCTGAAGGATTACATTCATGCTGCTATTGACAGATCTTTCATCCTTGTTGGTAAATTTATTAAGCTATTGACCAGTTAAAATGTATGGAGTAGTTGTCAAATGGACTGCATAGATTTATTCATCTGAAAAACAGCATAAAAACATTTTCAGCCTCTTCATGATGAAGATTTTCAGCTATATTATTTTAGGAGCTTGTAACTACTGTAAGGGAGAAAGGGAAAGGTGGTCATCTCTGTGCGTCATTGAGTAGAATGCTAAATATATCTAAACACAGTGCTATACAACAATTTGTAGCCTCTCTTCTTATTCTGCAGTGACCTGTGCAACCTTTGTGATGCTTTTATTTTATCTGATATTCCTACATTGTCCTTCAATTTTCAGCTGTGACAAAGACAAATCTGTGAATCTAAAATGATGCATCTAACACAAACAGTATTCTCAAAGAGTATGTCAAAGAGTATTTCATCATAAGCTGCCATTATTGCATGTCTTTAGATGTGGCTCAGTTCTGGCAGTTTGCTGCCATTTAAAGCAGGCACGCGTAACAATGTAAATCAGCAAGAAAAGCAAACGCCAACAAAACAGAACCTGCTGTGACAATGACAGAGGTGCTATAATGTTCAGATATACAGTAATGTCCATGAAGCCTTGCACAAGAAATAGATATGGTAAAAATGAAACTTGTGCCACAGTCATTATTTAAATGAAGTATTGATATTTTTGTTCTATTTGCATTGTGATGCTTCAACACTTCTTTCTTCGGAAGAGTCACAGGTGTCTTGGTGACCTCTCTCACTAGTCCCCTTCTTGCACGGCCACTCCGTTTTTGATGACGGCCTTCTGTAGGCAGATTTACACATGTGCCATATTCCTTCCATTTCTTAATGATGGATTTATTTGTACACCAAGAGATATTTAAGAACTTGGAAATTGTCTTGTATCTATCCCCTTATGTGGAGTTTGTGATCTCAGTTTAACTAATTTTTGTTCATTTTTGTCAAAAAACATTATGCTGCCGTTTGAGTGAACAGCTGTTCAGCTTAGTACTGCAGTATCCACATCACAGTGTTGTATCCTAATCAAAATGTAGAGCATGTAAGTAGAAGAACATATCCGGGCAGCAGGGCTAGCCGTAACCAACTGCTATCTGCAATGATTCCAACAGTTATGTGCCGAAGAAGTAAAATATAACTTCTTAAATTTACCTAATTTTTCAATGTCCATCTCTAAATGATTATAAGCTACCAGTCAGAAGTTTGGACACACGTAGAAATGACCAATGTTTTTGAAAGAAAAGCAGATTTTATAACAACTAATTATCAGAAATACAGTAGACAATGTTAATTATATAATATTATTGTATCTGGAAACAGCTGTTTTTAAAGGAATATTTACATAAATGTACAGATGCCTATCATCAGTCTTCTAGTAGCATAGTTGGCTTGAAGTAAGATCTCATGTTGTTGATTTTTGCACCTGCCCTAAGCAGCTGCTTCATTACATCTGCTTTGGCCCCTTGCTAATGACACAGGACAGCCAGTTTCAGTAGGAAAGGTTAATCTATTTACACACACAATGATGCTTTATAGTTGTTAGAATAGAGTTATTGCTACAGGGTATTTAAAATACATTTGGATCTGTAAATTAATGAATTGGATAAAAGTACGTTTGTAAGGTGTTAATGAGGATAATGGCAGGCTGACAGATAAAAGTAGAGGAGGCTGTGTATACAGTAGCCTTGAACATAAGCTCAAGATTGTATTTCAGCATAAGCAAGACATATGGTACTGCTGGGACAGGGTTGGCTCTAAGGATCAAGTTCAGCTAGCTTTTAATTTGGACAAACAAAGTAAACTGTTTACTACTCATTTTAGAAAATTAATTAAGGGAAGCATGTGGGATAGCTCAAGTGTACTGTTAGTCAGAGCTATGTACAGTTTATTCAATGCTCTTCCACAGCAATCATCTGTTGTCCCAGGCAGATGTTGTTATTATCTGATCTGAGTCTGAATGCCAAATATCTTATATTCAAAAAATCCTATTGACTGACTGAAATATATTTCAAACCATTTTATGCTTACATGTACAGTGAAGCAATAATCTATGGAATGCAAATACTCATGTGAAGTACAGCACAATTGTGACTCAGGTTTCATAACCCAGTTATATAAGATAAGTTCCTATCCATATCTTTATGAGTATGCTTGTAATAGATGGCAATCTGTCAGTGGTTGACATGGTAAGTGTATAATATATTGATGATTTTATTTTTATTTTGCTAGGAATAAAAAACCCAAAACAAATTAAATCCTTGCTGAAAAATAACTTGTTGAACAGCCATTGACAATGTTTGCACAGGGAACTTCACATGCGGGAATAGTGAAAATAAACTGTCCTTAGTGGATCTTCAGGAGAAATGGAGAAGTCTTAAAATAAAAAAACAAACATCTTTAATACAACTACAGTTGCCTACTAGGTTGTAGCATAATAGTTGTCTGTTCTGAATCTGCCAGCCTCTTGGCTACAGCTAGGAGGGGGGATATATTGGTTTGGCATTATTCAGCTCAGCTTGTTGTGCTAAATGTCACTGCTTCAGCTGGGCTGATGCTGGCGCCCTGCTGCCTCCCTGGGGGGGTTGATGGAGATTCAGGCCAGCAACATTTTGCTACCCAGATTATAGTTCTCCACCATACGGTATAATGCCAAGTCCATTCATTACCAAACACAAGTGGGAATTAGCATGCTGGCTAAGGAAAGAGCTAGCACCATATTCAGAGCTCCTAAATGGCCAAGTAGCCAGTAAATGTTTCAGATTAAGATTCCACTTCAGCAGGGCCTTGTGGCCCCCACACCAAGATAAAGTCGGTGTTGTGCTGTTCCTGAACTCTCAAGTGAACGAGTGCAGCTTGAACGTGTCGGGCATTAGCTAATTCTTATCAGACTTTTGATCTTGTTTGGTCTTGTGCGCTGCTCTGTGTGTTTGAGTTCTCTTTGTGTGCACTGGAAATAAATTCTGTGACTAATTTACTTAATAAACCAACGCAAACAAATCATTGAATAAATGAAAAAATGTAAATTATTCCATGGACAGATTTGGGCTGCTCTGTCAGTATGTTGTGGTTAGATTATGCTTTGTACGATTTTTGCCAAACACATGCACACACATAGAATAAGAGCATCGATTTGTAAAGATGATGCTCAGTCTTGAAGCTTCCAGTCTTTTCGTCATGAATTAGAGAAAGCCATTGTAGCCAGCCTCTAAGTACATCATACTAAAGCAGGGTGGCGCCTGATGACATATGCTGGCACCTAATAACCACCTAGATGCTCCTCTCTAGAGAAGTGGTGGCTTCTGTACAAATAAGTGGGCAAAACTGTAGTGCTTGCACAGCTCTTTAGAAGGTCAAGACTGAGCAAAGGTTAACACAGATGTGCTGCGTGGAGTTTTAACTATATGTAGATTTTTTTTTTTGCTTGTTGCTCATTTGTGCTGCTTCAGTGTGATTCAGAGCTGTATTGTAATGTTGGTTAATTCTAACATTGTCATTGTTTACTTTCAGACACACACAAACCCACACACCAGCCTGCTCTTACAGCTGTATTGTGAGTGTTTGGCAAGGCGTAAGTAAATAAAAGGCAGGTCAGATATCTAATCAGAGAGACACATTACTTGTGACACTGTGATTGACTGCTTAACTCGCAGTTCGCATTTGTCTTTTGCTGCTGAAACACTACTTGTAATTTGTGCCCTCTTGCATCTGTGTGGAAACAGAGCAGCCTGTCAAGCATAGTGTGCACTCAAACAGCCACACAGAAGCTGGTTGGGTGAAAAACACAATCTTTAAATTGTTAACAGTTGCTAGTCTGATGCACTAATATATTTATTGCAACTTGAACCAGCTCATGATTGCTTAAAGAAAGATGCGTTAAGATGCGTTAAGTTAAACGTGCCAGAGTCAGTAAAAGAAGAAATTCTCTCTAAATGCTAAATGTGATTGTAATCAAAGTGTGTCACCCAGAGACATAACTGTGGCATTAAATAGAGCTAAACTTAAGAAAGAAAACACAAACAATCTGTGTCATACAACATATGTGACGTACCAGTAAGTCAAAACATCTGTGATAAAAAAGACATTTGACATTGAGGTTGAAAAGCTGCTTGGGAACAGCAACATCCTATAAAAGAAACAGTCAGGTGGAATGATGTTGTAAATTATAGGCTCAGGGTAAAGCTTAGGGCTTTTGTGCATTTCCCATGTAGCCACATTATGTCAAAGTCTGGCTGTTAGCGACATATGCTGCTGCTATCAGTGTTTAAGCACCAGTTATACAGCTATTGAAGGAATGAATATTCTGTGATTACGTCTGACATACTAAATGCTGAGCGAGACTGGATTGTCTTCAGCAACATGTAAATAAACATATGTTTTAATTGGAAGGCAGAAAATGGGTAATTGATTGTGATAATGATGATTATGGTAATGATTGAATGTGTTTTGGATGATGATTAGCTATACTGTAATTCCTTTCAACTATTGAATTTATTTATCGAGAAAGAAGTACTAACATATTTGTAACAATTTCTAGTTATCTGGAAAAAAATCACATCTTGAAAATGCAGACTGGTGTACTGGTGGCAGAAACACCCCCTGCAGTTCCTGCAGCTGTGAGAAAATTGGATCTCTGTGTCCCAGACAGTTAAACTTAGATAAGGTCACATACTGTAGGTTATATGTTGGTACTAAAAAACATAGGAAGTTATTGTTTTCTTTTTCTCTCTTTCTTTTCTGCTCCTCTTTATATTTTTCTCTGTTCTTTTCTACTTGTTTGTATTGCATAGCGTAGTGTAGTGTAGTATAGTATAGTATAGTCACATTGTATATTTACAAAGAATCAATACAGGAGCAGTATACATAAACACATACAGTACAGTATATTGATTTGATTTGCATGGATAACTAATTAATTAATTGTTATTAAAATTTCTCTTTTTTTAAATTCATGTTTTCTTTAGTTTTGTGACATTTGCCCAGCCGCAGTGTTTGCATTAGGGATGTTGCTACATGCTGCTACTGATGATAATCATCATAATTAAAAAATGGAATATTGATATCATGTATCATGATAACAAACACTTAGTATAATATTGTAAATAATCCAGAGCCATCAACTGTCTGGGTGACAGCCCAACATAGTAGGTGATATTGCAGTCAGCTCTTAAGTTTGTCTTGGGCAATTCATTTCTTTTTTCTACTTGTCATGATATTGACTATTTGAGAACAAGCTCTCTTACAGAATGAGACCCCAATGTTGTAATGTAGAAGTTACAAAACTGTCAGCATAGTGCATATTCTTAAAATCATGAACATAGACTGAATCATAGAAATGTGAAATAGTATTGCTTTAAAGGCACTGAGGAGTGGGCGGTTCACAAATGGAGTACAAGAGTACAATTATTTAGTTGGGGAAACCTCTCTTCTTAATAAGCTACCTGCTGCCGGGTTGTGTAGAACAGTTAGGGGTAAAACATGCTTTGTGTATACGCAGGTTTAGATAATTACACCTCACCAGTCCTCTGCTCCTCACGGTACCATAGTTACTAGAATTAAAAGAAGAGACAGGGTAGCTTCAGAAGTATAGCTTTATAGATAAATCCATCACCAGTATTAAAACATGACAATTTGCTTAACTATTGGAATGTCTCAAAATCAAATTCATATAAGTCAGCTACCCAATAATCTATTGAAATGTAAGGTGAAAGAGCCAGAGTAACTTGTTTGTTGTACCCTTTACCAAGTAGACAGAGTGATAAACTCTTACACACACCCAAACACAAATAAATAGGTTGATAGAAGGCAAACACACACATTGTCTGCCCTTATTCAGACCTTGTTTTTCTCACCTCTGAATCTTCTCCAACTGCAGAGCACAGACCTCCAGCACACTGTCAACCCTCTCTTTCTTTTTGTGCATGTTGTTTTTTTCCCCTCCTGATCTCTTATGATGTTCTCTTTCATAGGTTATTTCTTTGCTTTGCTCTCTCTCCTTTTGCTCCATTGTCTTCACTGAAAGCCTGCATTAGCTAATCCACGTGACACTAAACATGTATTCCACTTGTGTGAGTGTGTATGTGCTGCACTACCTGCAGTAGTTATGAACTGTCTGCAGCTCAACAGCTGCAGATCTGTGGATACAACTTAAATATGTCTAAGTCTGCAGGAAACTATTATATGCTGAAAGTTCACATTCTCCAAACAAGTAAACAGCAGCAGATGTTCAGATGCACTCACACTGTCTACATAACATCTGTAGGTTAGTGTGTGTTTTCCTCACCTTGTCCCAGTGTGTGTGACTCCACCTCCTCCACTCCTGTTGTCTCTGCTGCCCTGTCCTTCATGTAAATCCACCTCCTTCATAGCAACACTCCGCATCTCATTCCTCTCCGTGTTTGTGTGCGTGTGTGTGCGCAGGTGTACCGGACTCAGGCGTCAACCCGGCTGGCAGCATTGGAGGAGGCAGAGGAGGGGAGGACTGCTTCTTACCAGAAGGAGATCCTTCACCTGCAGAGCCTGCTAAGAGAAAGACAGGAGGCTGAGGAGAGACTGCTGCAGTCCAAACGGTAGGAGGGGAGTGAGGAGGAGAGAGAGAGAGAGGGAGAGAGAGGGAGGAGAGAGTGGAGGAGAAGCGGTAGGCAGGCAGCAAAAAAGAGGAGGATAGAGAGTATGCATGAATGAAAGTATATACTGTGTGTAGCTTAAAAAAGGAGAGAGACCAGAGATGGCTAGACGCAGCAATAAAACTGTTGCCACACTAACACAACAGTTACTTAGTGGAATTAGAAATACAGAATTTGTAACAGATTAAGGTTAAGGTTTTAAAACCAAAGCATTTCTTTGTATGTAAATGTGTTTCTGTGTTTCTGTTACATTTGTGGGTCACATCAGCTCCTAATTCACATATGACTGCACTAACCAGGAAACCATGGAGCCAGATTCAGCAGTGTTCAAATAGATGCCTGTTAACTGTGTCCATATAAATAACTAAATATGTTGTTGTTTTTTATATTAAATTAAGTAAGTTGTTTGATAAACTCACTGTATGCTGCCTAGTAAGCATCCAAGTGAGAGACCAGCAAAGCCAAAAAGCCAGACGTTTAGTTCAAAACAAAAGCATTAACAAAATAGGACTCATGTTCATCAGGTGATCAGAAACATGACTCCATATGATGATGAGCTTTGAAGGTTCCTCATCACAACAGTTTTTAGATCCCTGATATCAGATTGAATATTGACGACAAGCTGAGAGCACACAGGACACCACAGCGATATCATCTGGTAACGCAAACAGTACAATACATTTGCTACAGCAAATCTCTGTGGTCTGTACAGTTTCTATATTTGCACAGAGCAGATTCAACTTTCATTGCGGAGTTCATGAGATAGATGCTGACATCCCTGTAAACCAGAGGACACAGCCGATCACACGACTCCACTCTAAAATTCTATCTCAACGCTAAATCAGGTAACCCCCCTCAGGACCAGCCGTTTCTACCTAATCCTCAAGCTCTCATTCACACACACTGGACTGCTGTGGATGATACATTATTTCAGAATTACAGAGACAAGCAGCATAAGATCGTGGGCAATAACTGTTTTTTGTAAATACAGTAGTATTGAATAGAAACGTGTTTTTTTCATTTGTATCAAACATCTCCTGTATATAAATATGTCAAAAGATAAAATGAAGGCTGCTTGTTAGGGATGGCTGTTGCATTAAGCTAATTAAATTGTCAGAGTGAGGGATGCTCAGTATTTACAATAGCTACAACCCTGGCTATTATGCATGAACATGGCTGTGGTATACACATAATTACTTGAAATGACAGGACTAGTCTCTTCATCATAAAAAATGAGAAATGTCATGTAGCCAGCAGTTTGAGTTGTGGCTGATTTTCAGGGAGAGATTATTTTTAGATATTCTTACTGCCACACTATGATACCCTTGGAAAGTCCAGACTGGTACTTTGTAGGTCCTGGAATAATCTACCACTTCCCCTTTATTCCCCTGTTAGTATGTCTGTTTTTAGCCCAGTCTCTGGACCTGCTGCCTCCTGCTATCGAATGAAAGCTAGCTAATCAGATTGTTAGAAGAGCCTGCCCTGCCCTGCCCTGAGGGCATCCTAAATGACAAATCACACACACTAACACACACACACATCAGTCACACCACTAGCCTGCAGGCTTTACCACTTCACAAACCGCTGTACTGCTGGGTTTGGTAAAACACATTCACCACTACATCAGTTTTATGAAATGTGCACCGTAGCCTGGACCATGTAGTTCATTGGGATGCATCCAAATGACGACAGCTAGAGCCGGCTGGTTTACCAGGCACAGCAAAACTGTGAAATCAGCGTAGCAGTTGTCCGACTTGCGGTTTTGAAAAACCCATGTTCTCAACTAGGGCATTTCTAGTTCAACTTCCACAGCAATACACTAAGCTGAAGTTAAACTTCTCACCTACGCACAGAGAAAAAAATCTATCACTGCCTCATTCTCTTTTCTCTCTGATCCACTGCTTTGTATTCTACCCATGCAAAAGCAGAGATGCTGATGGGCTGTGATTGCCAACTCTCGCTGAGTTCTGCGTAGCCTCCAGGGAAGCAGCAGTGCCTGAGACTTCCAGGAGCTCAGGAGGGGATTGAGCCTTGAGATCACTTTTTCCCCTCTTGTCTTCCCCTTACCCTGCCTCAAAAAACTCAGCAAAGTGTAATGTTCACAAAGACAGCTAAAGTTTTTAGTGTATTTCTGTTTTGACAAATTGTTCCCCTTTCATGTGATTTCTTTCAGCAGTCAGCAGGTTGAGGACCTGCTTATATAATTCATCCACACTACATTTAGCATTAGTTTAAAAAGGACTTGAATGGGTTGAATTGAATGAGTTTAGCATTTTAGATGAAGTGAAACTTGTTTGAGAATTGTGTTTACAATGAGTTAGAAGTATTTTATAGGTTTTTGCCTATACCTATAGTATTAAGGTTCAGAAAGTGCAGGAGAACAGCCCCCAGACTATTCAGTGGAGAATACACTTGTGTTCACTTACAATTTGTTTAGGCTTGAAACAAATTGCCTCGAATCAATTTACTTAAGTTTAGTAATTACAAAAACTGGACGCATCCTGGAAAATAAGCAGTGCAAATTGATGACATTATTTTATGTTAATGGCAAACACACTTGGACCCTCATGCATAAATAATGCTAAAGTCTGTGAATGCAGAAAAACACATTTTAGTAGTACCTAATTGGTTCCCCATAAGATTCCCGAGTGGTTCCTTGTCTGACTCTGAGGAGAGAGGATCGTGACTGATTCTCTGTTCCTCTTGAGTTACTTGTTTCTTGCTACTTGTAGCTGTCATCAAGTGGCAAGAAAAGCACAAGTGCAGTACTCCTTGTCACATAGTGACCAAGTCTCTTAGAAATTTTATGGACTCGTTAGTGTAAAAAAAAAAACACATCTTCTAAATATTACTAAAACGAAGCATGAACTTGACCTTGGTGGGTGGTGATTACAGTAGATGACGTGATGATGTGCAAAAGTTGGCTCTTAATCTGTTTTGTACCCATTGGTTTTCAGCTTCCTCTTTTTTTTGGTATTTACAGCAAGGAGTGTGTAAGGTCTGGCATTGATGCACAGTTGCAGTACTCTGCCAATAGCAGCACTAGGCTCACATAGATAATCCATAATGTGTTTGTAGAGCTATAACCAACACCAATAAGACATTTTAAACCGAATAAAAAACAGTTGTTGACATTTTTATTTTTTACAGTTTTACTGTAAAATTATCTTACCTGTTTTTTTTTTTCATAATAAAACAGAACCCACATTTAAACATATCACATGGAGAATAAATCCAGCACAGAACCTTTATTAAAAACAAATGTCAGTTACGTAAATGAGTCCTGCATGCATTAATTAAGAATAAAATAACAGATAAAAACATTCATTTCCAATATCAAGGGATTTATTCTGTGGGAATCACAAATATCTGCACAAAATTTACTGTGAACCATCCAACAATGATTGAGATATTTCAGTCCTGACCTTAAATGTCTCAACCCAATTTTAAGTTCCTTTACCTTTGAAGCTGGCTGGTGCAGCCACAGCCTGTTCATTCTCATCAAGCCAACAGTCTGTACACAGGGTAATAAGTAGCTTTCATGTAAAACGAGAGTCAGTTTGTGTCATACAGTTATGCTGATGGCATTCCCTCCAATATAATAAGCAGCTATCCAGACAGGGCAAATGATTGCTTCAGTCGCTGACGTATGAACAGCGTATGACAAAAGAGGTTTTAATGCATCAGCCATTAGAACTGTAGCAGCACACACTGGTAATTATGTGCTGTCTGCTTTGAGCTGTGTTCTTTTCTGTTATCATTATGCCTCCTTCTTTACTTCACTGTGTGAAACAGCAGGTTGGGATTATGATTCCATTGTTTGACAAGGTCCTCCTAACTGATAACTGTTGATTCTTTTTCTAGCACATTAGGTGACAACTGAACATCACATTTTGTTTCTCCACATTTGTTCCACAGGACAGACCTCATTTACAGTGTATTTTCAGACATCTTTGCCTGATTTGTGACCACACTGAAATCTTGTCATATCTCTCAGAAACATTGTGAATAGTCTGAAATAGATTCATGTACCTGAATGTTCAAATGTTATTCTGGAAGAAAGTCCATAAAAATGAGTTTGAAAGAAGTTTGTGATTACCTCTAAGTCAGTCCCTTTAACAATCATAGCACTCTGACAGTCATCCCCACATGATCTGAATGCAGAGTAACAATCAGGCTGAGCCCAGTGATTGATGCATTATTTGGAAACACTCAACTTTTTTCTGCATTGTGCCTGGAGACTTCATTTGATGAAGAAGTACTCTCATGCTGTAGCTAAAGAATTACCAGCATGAAGGTGAGTGCTGTGACGCGCTGATTTTAACACCGCTTTATGTTTTATTTATAACCTCTAATTCAAGAAAGTGGCATTCTGGACACTGTTTAATCAGTGTGTGCTTATGTATGAGGTTCAGTCCAGTCCTGAGTGTGCTTCGTTTTAGCAGGTTCGAACACTGCAAGTCCAAAGTGCCCAATCAAATGTGATCAAAAATTTTTTGCTATACATACCCTGAAAACAACAAACACGCCGAGATGAAAAGAAGGTCTTCTTGCAGCTTTGTTGGCAGAGCTGGTGTGTAACTTGTGCGCCTCTGGCACTGTGTTAGACTGTTAAGCAGCCTGCTGTTGAGTCACTGCAGCATTAAGCATTTGCAAAGTGCTTCCTGCCACATGGCTGGATCAGATGCAGTTAGTCATTCTTAAATATATATACTGCCGGTTCAAAAATGCCAGTTTTTCCATCATAACCATCTATCAATGTACTATTCAGAGAAAAAAATATCCATGCAAAACTTGCTGAAATTTGTAGTAATAAATAGAATAATTCTCAGTTTACCTCACATACTATGTCTTTCTGTCACTCCTGACCTAAAGAATGCTCCTCACATGAATTATTGACGTGGATCACCCTACTGATTTGCCTAAGAGGCGAAGTAAATGTTATTTAAAAAAATAGCCCCAATGCTTATGTATTTATTCCAGCCACTCACAATCTATGTTTTTCTTATTGTATTTATATATTGTATATTTTGCTACATTTTTTTACTTCTATTCTACTTTATTTTCTTCTATTCTTGCCCAGTCTATAAGGTGACTCAGAGATACATTTCACTGCCGGTTGTACTGGTATAACTGTGTATGGGACGAATAAACCTCTTGAATCTTGAATCTATTATACACAGCTATATATAACATAATGTAAAGTAGACTTTACAGTAAACTATCTTAAAGAATGTGTTAAAGGTTTTTTTCTAAGGAAGTTACAAAGAAAAAAAGATTTACATCACTCCGACTACATAGTACATCAGTTTTTTAGACCCACCCCTGTAAAATCTTGACCAAACCAATTACAGACATGATGTTGTTTTATCTCAGTGTTCATTGCAGCTTTGAGCCTTTTTGCATTTCAAGTACAAAATACAGCGCTTCAGGCAGCACTTTAGAAATAATTGGGAAAGGAAATGATGCATGCAATTGTATTCCCAGAAGCCCATGTGTTTGCATAAGGGGGAGTGAGGAGTGGTGGGAGCAGGGAGTCTTCTAATATTGTACAGTGGTAATGTGGAGTTGTGGGCTACTGCAGTCAGTGTCCCCGTGATTCCATTGTCTGCTGTAATGTTAATGATGGAAGACATGAATACAGTAGAAATCAGTAGATAACCCAACACTGATTTAAAGTAATATGTAGACACGATATAGGTACAATTTTCACTTTACTTCCTCTGGGCTCCAGAGAAAGTAGCTCTTCCTGTTGTCAGCTTCAACAGCTAGAAGTAGCCACAGTGACACACGAGTGCACCTCATGTCTACAGCCACGCTGTGCAGTAAATCAACTGTTATTCAGCCTTCACTGCTCACACTTACATGTACTGTAATAGCACAGTCCCTGTCCGTTCACATTCTTTGTTCTGTCTTCAGGGATGTGGAGGAAGAGTTGGAGGTAGTGTGGCAGGCAGCAACCAGGGAAAACCATCAGATGAAGGACGCTCTTTTGGACTCGAGGCTCACTGCAGACCTCCATGCCTGGGCCCTTTCTGGCAGCGCCTCTCCTGGCTGGCCCTATAAGGCTCCTGATGAGACCACCTCATCCATGCAGCATCAGCTTCACAGCTCGAGCCCAGGGCTCCAGAGGAAGCCCATATTTATTTGTGACTCAGATCACCAAAACAACTCCTTGGATGAGAAGCATAAGCATGGGCTGGATTTCTATTGTTAAAACTCTCAGAGCATATTGGGAGAGATGGTTGGGTGTTTACTGTCGAGTAGTTACACTCTGCATGTAAACCTACATCTGCCAGTTTGTGTTTGCTTCACATGTGACAACCTGCTCTGTAACAAGCAATTGTTTTCAACTACATTGTAGTCACACTTCATATCCATCTTTATGTTTGACAGCATAGCCAAATGAACAGTGTGACTTTCAGTTTAAATTTTTTTTAATTGGTCTCAGGGTTTATAGACAATGCCAAGTACACCATATTAACAAATAACAGCAAAGAGAGATGCACTATTTAATATTTTTGTAAGTCTGAAGAATGTAGCCAGTGTTGCCATCTGCTGGATGCACATTGTAATGCTATTGTCATTATCCCAGATGATTATGAGTGTGTGTCTAGATCCTGATATTCAATTCAATTCAATTCATCTTTATTTGTATAGCGCCAAATCATAACAAAGATCATCTCAAGGCACTTTACAT
>JAUMHL010000018.1:24879562-24934773 GCA_032362345.1 Sandelia bainsii | reverse complement strand
AGTTTGAGATGAGGAAATCACCATTGCATGCTTCTACTTAAATGCCCTACTTTCATGATATAATATCACTGGTGTGTGAACTTTTTACGTTTTCCATAAATTTCCCCGAAAGCCAAATATCCCTAACTTTTTGTGAGTAGTGTATATATTTAAAATATATTATTTATTGATTTTCTATGTCTGAATATGCTGTCTCCATTACAAACCAATACATGTGAAGTCTGCTAAGTACGCGTCATTTATGCAAAATGTTTTGAAATAACTATTGCATTTTATCATATTAAAGAAGTGTATACAGATAATGTGACTGGAGACACACTGACAATTTTACTGAGGACACAAAGTGGTAATAAATCACGGAAATGTTTAAGTTACTGTTTTATTTCACAGATTTTCAACATTGGAGAAAAGTATATGAATAATATTAACTTCCCTCTGCCTTGCCTTCAGTGTATTAAAAGTTGCTCTGAAAATGCAGTTAAAACTCTTCATCATATCAAGTCATTTTTAATTTCACATGATGTCATCTAGTTCACACTACGGAGGGTGTGGTCTTGTTCAGAATTCCTCCAAATGACATAAACTGAAGGAGTTTTTCAGCTAGAAGCAAAGAGATATTTTAATATAGGGAAGGCAGGGGGAGTTTTACTGCTAATTATATAGTGTTCATGTACACCCATAGGAATCCTGTTCAAATTTGATGAAGTTGCGCCTTAACAGTACAATCAGTTAATGTTTTTCTTTGTCATCTTCTGTCATTTGCATTTGAAGTGTTAGTCAAAATTTCAAAAACATTGCTTTGTATATAATAAACAAAATATGACTAATTGCTTATTTTACAAGCTACTGAACATGGCTGCCTATTATATTTTGCACAAACAGTTCTTTTATTTCCTTCTTTTGTCCATGCCGCCCTCTATCCACCTAAGAGACGCTGATTGAAGGTGAGCAGTGGTTAGTGCTCTGTAGCTCTGCAAAGTCAGTGAATCTGCTGGAGGATCAGTTCATAGAGAAAATCTGCTACTACAGTCGTGTCTTTTTCACATATATAGGCGTCAAACCAGCCTGTATGTTATGAGGAAAAGAACGTCGTGCTGTGAAATCCTGTTAGAGCATTTCTTGCAGCTCTGGTTATTGTGTTTTTATTGCTGGGGTCTTGTCCTCAGTCTGTTCTTTATCTCCTCTCTCCAGCTCACCTTCCTCTCATGTTAAGAACCATGGAGAAACACAATAATCTGTTCACAAAGAGAATGTAACTGCTTCAAACATGGCATCTCTCGTTTTTTTAGATATGATTACAGTACGTCCTGAAGATGTGTCAGTAAAACCAGTGTGCATAAAGAAAGTGCAATATTAAAGTTTATGTGCAGTTGAATATTCCAGAAAGTTGTGTTTTCAGTGCTGTGCAACACAACCAAGTCAAACCAAATTGGAAATGATGCAAATGTACTCAGAGAACAGCAGGAAGACCACGTGAGGAACAACACACACTAAAACTCACTGCT
Organism: Sandelia bainsii; assembly: GCA_032362345.1. Taxonomy (NCBI): domain Eukaryota; kingdom Metazoa; phylum Chordata; class Actinopteri; order Anabantiformes; family Anabantidae; genus Sandelia; species Sandelia bainsii. The sequence continues at coordinate 24,933,268 of JAUMHL010000018.1, read as the reverse complement.
CTTGTGTCAATATGTGTTTATTTTGCCGTTCTACCCTTCGCATAAACTGGAACTAATATGACCAATCCATGTGAATTCACATCTGGAACAGATCTGGAGTTCTGGCAAAAATCTTTCTCCCTGCAGTTTTTTTTTTTCCTTTAATAGCAGTGCTTCAGGTGTCATCTGACTCAACGACACGTGGTGGCACTAGAGATTTTTATTCTCTCGCATTCACAGTGGTGGTTTGCTTGCAATGTGTTTGAAGGGTTTAGTCGCAACACAAAGCGCCATTCTTTTTGTAATCACACAGATCTATTACATTTTTACTGAAGAATAAAGTTACTGTATGCTCTTAAAGAAACACTTGAAACCATATTTTATTTTATACATGGACTACTTGGTGTTTTAGATCAAACCTGGTCAAATGTAAATGTTGCTTCCTTAGTGGCCTGTGGTGACAGATGATATTCCCAAGTGTTCTGGTTTGATTTGTAATTTCTCTGTAAAAAATTATCAAGACAAAACATAAAAATACTTCATACATCTATATTAAGAGTGCTAAACTTTTTTCTATATGACTTGTACAATGCTCAGTCGTGTCTGCAGGTCCACGTCAGTGAGCTTCAGGCTCTCAGCAGCCTCGTCTGAGCCTGTATCATGCTTGTTTTTCTCTTTTCAGTGACGAGCCTCTGGGCTTTGATGATAGCATCACAATGCTGGTTTTCATTTCAGGTTTTTATTCCTAAACTAACACTTTTGCAGCAGCTGCTCGTGAGCATTACGGCTGAATGCTTGCAAATCATAAAGTCATAAAAAGCTATTTGAAGAGTAAAATAAACAAATACAGTGATGGGGCAGCTGAATGACAAGTACTGTTTATGTCTTCATCCAGCTTCTTCTGCTTCTTTTGACCTTAACTTCTGATTTCTGTAGAGGGGGATTGTAAAGAGGAGGATTTCCCTGGTTTGTCTTAAGATGATGATTTATTTAATCATTTTTTTATATATATATGACATTTTCTATACTTTGTTTAATACACAAAATAACATGTTGCACTTATGGTGTACAGGCAGCACCACCCTCAGGCCTTCATCACAGCTTCCCTGCTGCTTCAGACGATTGAACCTGTGGCCTCACAGTCACAAGCTTCCTTCTTCCTCCCTTCAGGCAAAGGCTAAAAAAAAATATCAATGGATCACTTATTACACTCGGCCTGTGTTTTGGGTGGATGCTGATAGCACACATAATGAAGACTCTGGTGCACACATGCGTTTTGTGCATACTCACACGTACAATTTAGGAGGATCCCAAACACACACACTGTGATGGGAGGAGCTAAACCTCTGCTGCTCTGACTCTCTATCAGTTTCCTAAATATAGCGGACGAGGGTCTGAGTGTGTGGAGGAGCTGCGCTGATAATAAAGAAACTCTCCGTCTTTACAGAAGCAGCAGGGCAGCGGGGTAAGTGGAGCAAACATCGACTTTATACGTGACACAGTGTGTTTACTGTCTATGTGTGTGCTGTGCTGTGCGAAGTGACAGGGAGGGAGCTCACTTCATGTGACGGTGCTACACTCACATAGTTAAAACACCGTTAACTACTTACGTTTGTAGTTATCAGAGACTTCAGAGACCCGAATTCAGCGTTTTATGGATATTTATTAAATGCTTCACGACTGGAATTAGTTTTTTTTAAAAGAAATTACTCACCGTATGTGAGTAACGTTACAGTACATGTACTAAATGCTGCTATAGAGCTTTATAAAAGTTTGCTTAACAAACTGTTAACCGGTTAGTTACTGATAAATATGTAATTTCATCCTGCTTCTCTGAATATGATTAAACCACTGTTTAAATAACAGTTTATTTCTATGATACTTTCAAAGAAACGATACGAGTACAGTTGTTGTTGAAGTACTAAAAGTTAGCTGCACACACTCGAGTACAGTTGTACAGGACAAGCAAAATCCATAGAGCACTGCTGCAGCTATGTAAATATAAAGAGTTTTTAATGTAAAAATGTCTCCACTGAGCCACCTAAATTACCTCACTGGAAGGAAATTCTTCTATAAAATCCTCTAGAAAACAAAAACGTAGTGAACCAGCGTTAAAATAGAAAGTAACACCAACACATATATGGCCAACACTTATCCAAAAAAATCTAATGTAATGTATTCAGTATCAGACGAGTAGGACAGGAAAAGCTCAGTGGTTTAACAGTTACAGAAAATGAAGACAAAACATCAGACAGGAAACAACAAACATCTCTTGTAATAATTTGCTTATTAAAAAAACCCCGTTTAGGTTACTTTTGTGAATATAGAGCAGAAATACAGAAGACTTTAGGAATCAGCCCTCTGTAGCTTTTCTAGCTAACATGTTAGCTAACATTAGCTAATGTTGACTGAGTGATTGAGATTTATTGTGAAAAAAACAACTATTTTACAACAGAACCAAATCAGTATAAAAAATTATCAACATTTTCCTGGCAAGCAATTCATCAAAACAGTTAGTTGACAGTAGTTAACTAGCGTAACGCCTTAATCTGTGAATTAACTGGATGGTAATGAGCTAAAATGCTTTAAAACATCATGTCAGTATCCTGCAATAGTTGTTGCTAAGACAAAAATATAACAGATGTCATAATCCTAGCTGATTTCAACTTGTTCACTTAGGACAAATTCCTCCGCAGTGATGTGAAAAAACACATTTCCGGTTGATTGTTAGCTGGAATTGGAGTCATGGCATGATTTCTTTCTTGTTAGGTTATTAGGTTTAGGGGGCAATTTCTTTTTCACACAAGGCCAGGCAGGTTTGGACAACTTTTTTTCCCTTAATAAATGTCATCATCATTTAAAAACTGCATTTTGTATTTAGTCAGGTGTAATATTAAAATTTGTTTGATGATCTGAATCATTTAAGTGTGACAAATATGCAAAAAAACAACCAACCAAACAAAAACATAAAAACAGGAAGGAGGCAAGTATTTTTTAACAGCACTGTAAATCCACCCTGGGTTGCACCAGACTGTGAGTGACACTGCAGTGTTTTATACAGTTCAACAAAAATAGTCACCACAAAAGTCACAATTGAAATAAGTCAAGACTTTTTTCCTACTAAAGGTCGTTTTAATGAGTTTTCAACAAATTTAAAACAATTACACTTAACTCTACCTATTATAGAAATACATCAACAGTATAAACCTTTTGGAAAATTAGAGTAATTCAGTGAAATTAATCACCATGTATTATTTTTATATTACAGACTACAGATTGGGACCTTTTAGTCAACATATCAGCAATCTCTGGTGAGCAAACTGTGTAATGTTTTTAAATTAAATACATTTCTTCTCCTGCACCAAAAAACAGTTCCTGCCTTTAAATACAGTGTCCTCTATATTCTACAGAACAAAAAAATCACCCCATGAATCCAATGTGTAGGTTTGTAACGAGTCAAATCCACAGATCATCACCTCACATCATTTGGCAGTGAGGTGAAATATGGCTGTTGAGCAGACAGAAAATGAGCTTTTCTGTGGTTCAGGCCACTCTAATGCCATCCTGCTTCATCCCTGCTCTTTGTTTTCATATTTCATTGGCAGAGCTTGCAGCATGTAGCATCACCTTCAATTATGCTCCCTGTCAAAGAACCAGCAGTGCCTGTTGGCTGGCTTCACAGGCTTCGGTGGACATGTAATCAGGTCATGGTTCCACTATCACCCCGTCACACTGCTGAGACCACAGGGAACACATGGGATAAAAAATCTCAACCATCTCCAATCAGTAATCTCTTACGCCTCTCAGATATGCTGTTTCTATCTATGTATTCTAATAACACAGCCAGGGGTAGACATTTTAAATCATCTGCCAGGCTACAATGAAGAACTTAGCATTGTTATCGTGAACTGAGTGACGTTAACATTTAGCTCAAAGAGTTGCTGTGTTACCTTCACAGAGCCACGAGCATGGCTGTCCACTCTAGTGATATTATATTAACAAATAATTTGGCTCAGTGAAGCACTTTGTTGTCTTTCAGCTCACTTTCCACTTTGCCGTTTTAGTTCACATTAGTTTAGTGTCATTTCATGTCTTTTTCAGCCTCAGTAAACATTTACTATTTGCAAAAAAGCCCTCAAAACTAATTGTACATGATCTGTCCAGCACAAAGTGACAGCCAGATAAAGTTTACTGGCTTCTGAAAATCATGGAGAATTTAGCAGATAAAGAGCCTGATATTTTCCTCAAGAGTTGGTGGAGACCAAAAACAGAAGTGAAAGAAGAATGAATGTTGGATTTACATAATCAGTACAGAAGCAAAATGAACACTAATGTTTTGGACAGTTCTGTGAATAGGTATTTGCCTCCCTGGTTTTTAATTTTTATTTTTTGTATATTTGCCACAGTTAAATGATTCAGATCTTCAAAAAGCTGTACAAACATGTCTGGCCCTATATGAAAAGAGTAAGATCCTGAATGTCTTGAAAATCCATTAAACTGTAAATGTGGTAAAGTCAACACACACATGGTCAAATAAACATATGTAGTGCACATAATGTTCTGATTACGTGAAATTGAATTAAGATGTATGTTTCTAGTGTTTACATTTCAAGGAATGTAAATGTACAAGCCATTAACAAGATTATGAGCAACGTTGGATTTCATCTGACAAAATGACACAACTTTCCGAAAACTGATTATCATACTCTTGAGTTGTTGGCAGGATGTTTGACATTGTTACATGAGAATATAACTCACTATAAATCACTTCAGATTGTTATAATACAATTTATCTGGGATCTTTTTCCATTTAATGAAATGTGCTTTATAAGGAAGAAATCCTATTACTTGAGTATAAATTAGTTGATACTATTTGTTGCTGATGAGCTGATAGGGTGGCGGGTTTATGGACTCATCCCCCAGACCTGAGCATATTGCTTCAGAGACGTAAGTGATTACTGTCTGTTAGTGTTAGTGTAATGTTAATTGGAGGTTGACAGGTTTATCTTTATCTCTTCCAGGTATGTAAACTAAAAAGACTGAAGCAATTTAGACTCGACAGAATAAAAAAAAATAAAAAAAAATGCTATGAATTGACAGCAGCAGAACTCTGAACTCAGAACATCTTTCTAAATACGGTCATATGTAAGCAGCAGTTTGTTTAGGACAACAAATACAGTAGTGATGTATCTTCAAGGTCTTTCACATTGTTTTAGCTTTGAGGCAGGGTGGTGCGTCTTGTTTGCTGCTCACTTTCTGGTACCAGTGCTCACTTACTCACCAGCTTCTTTTCTTAACTTTGGTTATTTACCATGTGTCTGTACTGCATTGTGTCAGATAGAATGGTAAATGAGTAGACAAAGTAGATATTTGGCAAATTAATTTGTACGTAAAGTGAGAAAATAAACTTTTGTGAAGCATGTAGGTAGCTGAATAGTTACAGTGCATGCCACGTAACCGCAGTGTCCCTGGTTTGAGTCGCTCTGGGGACATTTGCTGTATGTCATAGCTCCATCTCTTCTCCTAAGTTTCCTGTCTGTCTGTCTACTAAAAATGCAAAAATGCCAAGAAATATATATATATATAAAAAAAAAGAAAAGACAATTAACTTGTGACTGTTTTGAATTGACAGGTATGATAGAAGTCAAACCTCCCAGAAGTAACATGACAGTCTGCAACCACTTGTCCACTGTGTCAGTTAGGTTCCTTCGTGTGGTTGTATGGAGCCCATATTCTCCAGTGGCATTTCCTTTCCCTCCTAGTTTCCCTAATGATAGAATATTTGGGGCCTTGTGGTATACAGAAATAGCAACACTTCTGAAGGACAGGCTTCTCTTTTTGCATAACACGCTGAAGAAATAGAGGCTGCACTGTGGGTGTGTGGGGGTGTGTGTGTGTGTGTGTGTGTGTGTGTGTGTGTGTGTGTGTGTGTATTTTATTGAGAGGCTATTTTTGAGTCCTCTGTGACTGACTGACTGACACAGTTTTTTTTCTGGTCAATTTCAAGTCCTGCTATAGCGAACCCAAGCTTATGCAGACTGCTACTTTGTGGACTAATGCATTTCTTATCCACTTTGATTAGCTGCAGTGATGCCTTGCTAAACCAATGACAGGCTGCATCACACCGAGCAGAGAAGAAGAGAGATTTAGCTGACTCTTCTAGCTGTGGAGGCTTGTCGTGTGCTTGTTACCTGTCCGTGCTGCTGCGAACATCCAGACTGATGTGATTACGAAACAGCAGAGGCTGATTTTGGTTCTGTCTACTTCACTTTTTTTCTTTCTTAATCTCAAAGCTGGTAAAGGAATTGCTGTCTGTAAAATTTATGTATGTTTAGAGATAAAATACTTTTTTTCCTTTAGTTTCTTGTACCTGCTTTTGCACAAACGATAGATTATTACAGATTAGTTTATTTGTCATCCAATACAAAAAACAACTTTATTGATGAGGCCTCAATTTCTGTGATTTAACTCATTCAGAATACTTGCAGAGTAGTGAAAGCATTTCTGTCTCCTCTCCTCTCCTCTCCTCTCCTCTCCTCTCCTCTCCTCTCCTCTCCTCTCCTTCCCTCCCCTCCCCACTCCTCTCCTCTCCTCTCCTCTCCTCTCCTCTCCTCTCGCTGCAGTTCGTGGAAGGGCTCCTAATCTATTGGATTTGAGAACTCTTCCAGCATGGTCACCCCACTAATCAGGCCTAAGCTGGTCCTTCCAAACCACCCAAACCTCTGGCCGCCTGCCGTCTGACCGCCGGGCCTCACACCCGTTCGTCTGATACTAAATATGCCGCAGAGGAGCTCAGAAATTACACTCAATAAATACAGAAATCAAATAAAACAATTTCCAAATATTTGCCTTGTAATCTTCTTTCCTGCAGTCGTATAAAACTGCCTGTGTTACTCACAGTAAATAGGTTTCCCTCAGCCCTGCCAACTTAAACAGTAATGTGAGGCCAATGGCAGCGTGGCTTGGCTTAATTAAACTCAGTGTTGATTTGCAGAGACAGGGTCCAGACCAGCGAGCGGTTTGGGTCTGAGTCCTGACACGGTTCTTAATGGTGCCAACACTTCATTAATGCTGGCTGTACATGAACACCCTCTCACTCCGCTCCGAGTTGAGAACTAGGTTATACCAGTAACTTCCACAGAATCTGTTCAACTCTATGTTTCACCTTGTAACAGATCTTACTTGTAGAACGATTACAGCTTTTCCAAGATCAGTTATTTTTGCTTTATTTTGCTTTGTTTTGACATTGTGAAGATTTTGTACAGCTTCACATGCCTCTGGTTTGCTGGTGGTGTTTTTTTCCTGACTTACTTCTCTGAAAGAAAATCTGCATGACATATTGTATGCATGATGTTGGTCTGTTATCAGTGGCTGTGCTGTAGCTTTGTTTCATGGGACTCACATTATTTGTTTTTTGATAACGTTAAAAGAAACAATTTGGATATTTGGTGGCTGTAATCTTAAGTCAGTTGTTGCTTTGCGGTATCCTGGCAGTTCAGTCTGTTAATTTGCAGAAGATGCACACAGTGTGATCTCACATACACTATACACTCTATTGTCAGGTCACCCAGAAACTGATCAGGTGATCCCAGCTGTAATGTCTTTTCTCATGCCAGTGATTCAGTGAACGAGAATTGACTGTTGCAGCACTGCACTGTCAGTCTGCATGCTATTGTCTTAGCACCCATCGTCAGTCGTCATGCATTTATAGGAATATACATTAGTTTGTTTATGTCCACTTCTTACCCTTTCTGTTGATCAGGAGATTTTGGCTTTGAGAGTCAGACACTAGAAGTTCCTGGCTGAACTTTACGAAGTAGCTTCAATGTTTCAGCCATTTAAAACATGCTGTAAATCAAAGCTTTGAGTTTGTGTCAGTTATTTGTGACCATACCCCACTCACACCTACAATATTGACATAAATAGCTTTAGTGTCACCCTTTTTCCTGTCTCAGTTGCCATGTTTTGTTACTTCTGTATTGATGTGAGGTTCATATAGGACGAATACATGTTGAAGAACTTGTATAATGACTCCAGCTGAACTCTTCTTGTCCTGTCTTTACACCAACTTGAAAAGGAGTCCTGTTTACCCAGTGATCTCAAAGAGAGGGATGGTGAGCGTATGTGTGTGTAAGGGGGGAGTTAGGATTGTGGGAGGTAGGAGATTGCCTGGAGGACCCTCAAGATAGCGACCTTAGATCTACTTACCATCTCTTCACAACATTAAAAGGAAGATATTGCTTTGCTGAAAGCACAGAATTTCAATGAGAGCTTGAACAAACAAAAATGTTAAAGAATTCATTATAATATCATTTAGTAGATCAAAGGATTGGGCTGAGGCTAGAGACACTAGTCAGCGATGGAGTTATGTGGTTATGCAGAGTCATTTGTGGTGAACGTACAACAGACTGGTTGTGCAGATCTGCAGTACATACTTCATATGTAGTGTCTATGTAGCGTGCAACTGTACTGTACAATTTCATACCTTTTGTCTGCTGGTATTACACTGCACATCCATCACCAAAGCCTTTGCCATTTGCTGTTAAGATGTAGTTTTTCTACACATGAGTATTCCCAAAGTGGGTCTAGAGTTGCCCTGGAGTCCACTGGAGCAGTCGTTCTCAAATTCTGGGGCTGGGATCAATACAAGGGTATAGACGCACTCAAAGGAGGCGCACATGACCGGGGTGGAAAATATGGAGCAGAACTAAAGCTGAGTGAATGTGTTTCATGCTGAAACAATAAACAAATGAGTGCTTTCACATTAGCAATAGATTTGTAAAGTGGGATAACTCACTGCCTCAGGGAGGTATCCTCTAGACTTATTTAACATTTTTTGCTTTAATAATAACTTTACTGTCACTCAGTGTAGAAACAGGGGACTTGCCTAGATAATGTAAAGACCCCATACAGTAGGTTTATGCTACAGCAGTTTTAGTTAGTTACATGGTCCTTGGCTGCTGCTGCTACAGAGAAGCTGCCAGTTAGAGGTTTTTCTGTAGAGCAACTTGTAGCTTTGGCTTGTTATTAAAAAAACAATATTATTCTTCTATGAAGCTTATTCACTGCTGATTCAACTGGAAGAATTTAATGCTCATCCAATCTTTAGTCATGCTCCAACTGTCAGCAACATAACATTGTCTATAGTTTAAAAAAAACAGGGCTTTTACATAGAAAACTAAGGGCACTAGAAGGAGTGATTGTTGTTAATAAGTGATTGTCTAAGAACAATCGTTTATTATCTGTATGCATAGGTTTGGTAGGTGTCAGTGTACTGGTCAGAAATACAAATGATATATGGGCTTGAAACATGATGCTCCAGTCAAAGTAGTGTTCCTGTTTGTCTGTTTGGGGCCTCTTGACGTGGGAGCATCTGTGGCTGTAATATGTTTTTAATTTAAGAGCTGCTGCCTCATTTGTCTGTTATAAATATTATACTGTATATTGTAATTATAATATGCAATATTATAATATTATAGAGCACAACTGAAGACAGTCATTTAACCAAAACAATTTCACTTCTTTATCAAAGCTGATAGCTTTGAAGGAAAACGTGAGAATGATTTTTTCTGTGAAATAAAGGGAAAACAAACAAATAGATATTTGCCTATTAAGGTTTTACTATAAAAAGAAAAGAGAATATGAACAGGAAAACACATTTTACAGGGCAGATTGTCTTTCAATCTGTGTTGCAGGCATGACATCAGTGTCTCTGTGTTGAGACAGGAAAATATTATCCTGCTGCCACTGTCATAAAAGCAACACAATAATGAAATGACATCACAGTGTGCCAGTAATTAAATGAACAGACTGCTGTCCTGGAGTTTTTACTAGGCTGGGAGATTGTGAGTAACCGTGCAGCATGTAGGAAAATAGGGTATCAGTGAATGGAGCTCTGAATTTATACATTTGTTCAGTGTGAAAATCACAAATTTATTATTGTGTTTGTTTGTTTGTTTTTGTATGAGCATCTTGTTACCATGCCTTACGTTAATGTCGATCCACACTAACTCAGCCTTTCCTTCTCATACTCACGCTTGACACAGCAGCACAGCATTTTAGTTTGCTAGCCGACCAGAGGACATGGGTGCTACGTCAGATGACAGTTTAAGCCATCTAATCTGCCTGGCCATCAGCCTAGCATTAAATGGCTGAGATGCTGGTGGAGGGAGATGAGTTTAATTATTACGTTCCAGGCAAAAACTCATTAGTTTAGTGACCTGCAAAGCAGCAGAGGCCAGCGTCGATACCGGAGGTTGCCGTGTCTGCCAGCAGACAACAGCAGTGTGTGGTTTTCTTGCTCCCGTTGTTCTATAAAACACATGTCTCAATAAGCCCCAGAAAAGGGTGAAGTTGAACACTTAGTATTTGCAGCTGTTGTTGCGGGTTGTGACGTGTGTATTAACTTGTGCTTATTCAAAGATTATGCATTGTGCCAGAGCATCATTTGCATAAAAAAATGCTAATTTTACCGCAGGTTCTTTTAAGTAGCTATAACTCCATTATGTTTTTACATAAATTGTCATTCGCTTTCATTACATCAAAGAAAACTCATATTCACAGCTAGGCATGTTGGGTGGGTCGTACTGTAAACAGAGAAGTGTTAAACACTTCAGCCAGTAAACAAGCCTGATCTCACTCCACCTCCCTGGGGGAGCAGATCCACCACATAGCCTGCCTGTTTACCATGTATAAGTTTCCCCAAGAACTTTTACAAAAACTCCATTTATGAAAACTTCAAAGAATGTCCGGGCTTGCTGAGGGGGAAGAAGAATCTTCTATCAGTCCGCCTCATTATGCCCTGAGCAAGAGAGTGTCTCTTTCTCCTTCGTGATGGATACGATGCAAATAAGCTGCTAGAGGAAGAGATTTAGATTTAGCAAAAAGAGATGTGAAGGAGAGCAAGGAGATGAGCAAAGCTGCAGGGAAGGTAAAGATACGTATAAGGAATGCAATCTGTGTCATCAGTGCTCTGCACATTAGCAAACAGTGATGAAACACTCTTTCATCTTCCGGCAAATGACCATGAATCTCTGCATGGCGCTTTCTTCACTGACCAGGTCAGCTTTATACTCTTCCAAACCAAATGGAGATGTTCACTCTTTCACATAACGGAGCCATTGGTTTCTTTACTCACCTAGTTCCAGAAGATGGAGAGGGTTACCTAGCTGCAGGTTAAAGCCTCATTGATTCATGGTTGGAGTGACTGGAGCAGAGGTCACAGTGGGGTCAGTAGAATTAGAGATGAGCTTGTGCTCTTTAATGAGGAGGACTGATGAAAGGGTTGCCAATTACTCATGGCTGGCTTGTACTGAAAGCAACCTGCTGCTGTTTTAAACCAGCATGATTAACCTTCACCAGCTCTAAATTTGTTTATGTTTTATATGAGTGAGGCTGTTAATTAGTGTGCAAAATGTTCACACTGTGTCTTAGAACTGCTGATTTTATATGTATGGCTGACCCTGTTCACTGGGGTTTATTGGGGGCAACAGGCCAGTGTAAGAGGGCCGCTGCTGTGTTTTGTGCAGACTGGATGGTAAAACATTTAATGCATGGTGCTATTAAAAGGTTATATAAAGAATGGCTTTCAAACATAACACAAACAATAAGGGAAAACTCCTCAGTGTTGGAAGTGTTGCAAAACTACACAAAGCTTTAATCACAATTTCTTTATTGTTAGAAATAAATCCATGATAACTTCTAAGACACTGATTTTACATGTCGGTGTTATACCAGTTGTTTCCCCCATATTATCTATAGAGACCAGAGTCTGAGTTGTTGGAATATGTGTATCATCTCTCACCTGTAGGGTTGGTTTAATTTAAAGAAATAGTTTAAAACTTTTGGGAAAGCAACAAAACCAGAGGAAGCAGTTCAAATCAAGTTAAAACCAAACCCATCTAGTTGTTGTGCTATGAACACATTACCCTCTTATCTCCACTGGACAGCTTCCTTATTATTACCACAATACCTCTTCATCTAGTCACTTCACTTACACATTGTTCTACCTTTTTATTCTTGCACCAATTGTGTTTTTAATCCAATTACTAAAGGTTAATTCTTGCCTATAAAATATAGCAGAACTCTATTAGTGATTTGTGACATTTGAGCCTCTGACTTCTTGTCTGCTGGTCACTTGTCAGTCAAGTACGCAGCAGGAACTGAAGCTTACTCTACGAGTATATGATCAACTGAATGTGAACATTTTAATTGTGGTGTGTGTGGGTGCCAGTAGTTGGCAAGGGGATTTCAGCTTATACTCCCTCTGACTATCAGACAGACAGGTCATGAAACAGGAAGTACTGTAGTTGTCAGAGCTAACAGGAAGTTGGCAGTGTGGAGGAGTTTTACTCCGTGTCTCAGCTATGTCCAGCCCTGCTGTCATCTTTCTGTGGGTAATAAGTACTCGTTTCTTACTTTTTGTGGGACTATCTTGTGGGATCTCTTTTTCGAATACAGCAACATTGTGACGTATGTGCTCATTACCTGACAGCATCACGATGATGACAAGATGAATTTTTATTACTCTTGGACAGAGAGAGTCTAGCTGTTCCCTTTGCTTCCAGGCTCTATGCTAAGTTTACCATCTCCTCGCCCAGTATCATATTTAATTGTGAGATACTGTATCATTATGACAGTTTTATCAGTCTCATGTAACTCTTAGCAAGAAAGTAAAGTAAAAGAAAAGTAAATAAGCGGGTTTCCCAAAATGAACTGAGATGAAAGAACGTTTTTAAGTCTGCCATAACTGTCTTATTGTTATAGGAGCAAACACTGAAGTTACTAGTATGGCTTTTAGTTTTATGTGCTAATGACAGCTATTGCATATTAGCCATGAGAATGATTGTTTTCAGAGCAAGAACATGTTTATTTTCTCCTCCTCATGTGCAACATTCAGTAAACTTTATGTGAAGAAAAATGTTATATGGAAACCCTTAGGCTCCACGAGACAACAATAAGTGACATTCTGTTATTGTAGAAGCAGAACAGATATAAAATCCTTCCAACCTTGGAAAAGTGTGTTTCACCCCACCACCAAGAATAGTCACACTTCCAAAGATACACAGGAATTGGATTTCATGGGTGAGATAAAGAGGAGAGTGTTTGACTGCGAGGTACGCTCCAGGGGCTTAGCACTTTGTGTTAAGGATACACCCAGAGGTGTGCTGGAGGGTTATGTTTCTGTTTTTTCCAGTCCACTGTGAATATGTATGATCAAAAGTTTTATCCCAAAATGCTACATATCTATTTAAACGTGTATTGTGAAGATACTTGTTAATTATACTGTATTTCATTATTGTAGTAAGTATGCAAAAATCTAAAGAGACTCAGGAAGATTCAGTCTGTAAACATACAATATAATTTAGCCAGCCAATGCCTTTTCTAACTGTCAAGCAGATTCTGAATTACCATAAATATGTTTTTAAATTGTGTACCTCATTGTATTTGATTAGGTGTGACTTTCTTTTTGATCTAATACAATTAAAATATATGGCTCAGCCTCAGAAATTGTCTAAACGAATGCTGGTTGCTGCAGCATGTTGGCTCATCCCTGTGGGTTGCATTGATTTTCAGCCAGATAGAGTTTCTGCTATAGTAACATCTTACACTAACTGCGTTGATCTGAACAGCTTGTCTGGGAAGCACATGCACAATAAGAGTCAATGAACAGTTGTTAAGTTTGTATTTTATTTGTATGCATCTATTGTCTTCCATGTCTCACCATTATTACAATCATAAATGAATCAAATGACAGCATAGACACTAGATTATCTGTCAGGGTGAACAGTTGACAGACTGAAAGAAAAGTCAGTTGTGTGTTTTATTATGGAAATGGCAGCACAGGGCAGTAGCAGAAAGGATTGTTCTTCACAAAATATTTATGTCTTGCCATCAAATCATCCAGACTGTAGAGGCGGTTAAATCCTAGTGACCTTTAAATCCCAAATATGCAAGGAGTCTTTGTCTATTACACTATGTACCATGAACTGACTTGGGAGATCAGCTGGAATCTAGGCTGGTGGTGAACTGGAAGGGTTAGAACAATAGCGTGCATCCACTTGCAAACCAATCCCCATTAACTTAAATGTTCAAAGACAAAAAGCAAAATATGAAATATGAGATGGTTTATGTAATTGCAAGGAAGCACTGAAACAATCACTCGAATGGAACAAGAACAGGCTAAAGACGCCAAATAGCAACTATGCTTTAATATATTTTAAACATGGGATTTTCTATTTCATTTTATTTATTTGCCATTTAGCTGCTGTATGCAGCTTTTAGGTAACTGGCACTCAATTGTATTATATTTTATCAAATACAGAGGTCATTTAAATCAGCAAAAGTCACTGATACATTTCACTTGTGTGTAACAAATGCCTTTGTCCCATCTCCCTGCCCTATGAACTGGGTCTGCTGTGGCTCAGCTCTGGGCTCCACATGCTGCAGTAATCCAGAGAGGGTTAGAATAAAGCCTGGCTTCGCCTCACTCTCTGCCTCCTCCCAGATCAGATAAGATTAGGAAAGAGCTAAGGAGCTCTGGTGAAGGCTGGGCTCAGAAACACTGAGGCTGTAGAGGGACACAGCAAGGCAGGTGGGAACTGCTACACAAGGCGAAAACAAGAGAGTTCACTTAAGACTACTGGGCTGAATATTCATGTTGGTGCAGATGAAGGTTCATTGCTGTGGAAGAGAGTTTGGAACCATCTAGACAAAGGTGTGTAGTGCTCTCGATTTAATTCTCTAGGTATAGATCCAGTGGTCACAGATTTCAAAATTCCAAAGTAATTCCAGTATGTTGGGAAAAAAAAGATTGCCTTTTGAACAAAAACAGTTGGCAGTGTTGGTTGACGGGAAGCCAGTGAGGGATCATAACCTTGTTACCTGACTATCAAATCCTCTAGTTAACCTTGGTGTGCTTTGTACCCTCCTAGTGATGCTCCTGGCTGTCAGGTGAAGAGGCAGCTAGTGTCCTCATCCCTAGTAGCACAGTGGAAATAGCAGTAACAAAGAATTGCGTCGGAATTTACAATACCGACTGTAAAATCAGTGCTTGTGTCTCTAACATGCTGTATAGATGCTGTTAGTTGAATTGAATTTCTTCTTATTACCTTCTGTCTTGTAAACAACCTACGTTTGCTGTATATGCAAGGGAATTGTGTGACCTCTTTATAAGTGATCCTCTTGTAAACATGCCCTATAGGATTTGTGCAAATACGTGAAGGCATTTGCTGAATATAACTGTTTGTAACACTATTTATGCTGTGATGACTAAATACCACTGAGATTAAGTTGTTTCTGTATCTATCTCTATTTTTCAGGAAACCATGCCAAGCTGATACTGGAGGAACAGAGCTGACAGAAGGACTATGTGTTAAGGATTGTCTGCTGAACTCTTAACTACTTAGAGCCCACTGATATTCCTTTCCAGCTGTGAGTAGAAGTTGCTTTGACAATGGGGAGGAAGAAGATCCAGATCACCCGGATTGTAGATGAGAGGAACCGACAGGTTTGTGTCTGTTTCTTCTGTGGTTCTAAATCTCTGTGCACATACAGTAAGCCACTGTACTGTACTGTAAGTTCATTATCCCTGACACTGTTCCCTTAAACATTTCTTCAGTCTTTAGTTTAACAGCACGGATCCATACAAAAAACATACCGTGTATTTCTGCTGTGGAAAACATATAACTGCTGTTTTGGATTTTTGTGATTGTCATGTTTAGTTTTCATTATATCTTATATGTTGATGTCTGACCCCTTAATCCTGCTAAGAGCCTACTCTCAAACTAATATTTCACTGCACTTAGTCCAAGATCTGATAGAATGAGAAGCAAAGTTGCAGTCAACATTTTAAAAGTGGCCCTATGAAGTTTCCTGTAGAAAGTTCATATATTAAATACATGCAGTTTTGAGAGTACTGAGAGGTCCATGAACACTTTCAAGGAACCTTCCGTGGATCCGCTATCTAAAGAACTCTTAAAGATTGCTGCAAGCCGTTTTTTGAGACTACAGCGGTCACAGCTGGTGGCGAGGGCAGTAATTTGGGGTTAGCTGGGTCCGGACGGTACCCTATCATTAGTGGGGTGGGTCAGTGCTAAGGACACACAGTGGCCTTCTCTCCTCACCGTCTCCTTGCTCAGCCGCACTGCTGCCCACTGGAATCTCTCTCTGTCTGTCTCCTCTATATATATCACCCCCAACAGCACAACAAATACCAGCCTGTCTGGAAGGAAGGCACAGGCTCTGGAAATAGGGATGTGGCTGGAAAATAAATATCTGGGGTGATGTTTATATTTGATGTTTGGTTGTCTTGGCCAGAGCATTTTTAGCTGTCGGGTGTGCATTATCAATGGAGCCTGATGTATATTTAGGTTCTTGTACTCTATTTTAGGAAGTTGGTTTGTGTTCTCATTTTATCTGTCAAGTGCATCAAGTTTTTCTAGATGTTTTTCCTCTCAAACGATCATACTTTTACACACTATTAAGGATATACAGCAGTGGCATCACTGTAGTAGAAAGATGCACCAGTGATAGACCAGCTATCAGTAGTTGCATATTTCAAAAGAGGAACAATGTACTGTAGTTCTTTGTTATCTCTTTTCACAGAATTTTATTTGCAAGTACTGCTCAAGAAATAACAAACTCATTTACAAACTTCTTCTAAGAAGAAAGTGAAAAAGGTTACTTCTCTGCCAAGAAATGTTTGGAGTCATAGTGAGAACTGTGGCGCCTATTTTACCAATATCATCTAATGTAGTTACTGTAATGAGATGCAACTTTTATTTAGTGAGTACTACTGTTCCAAATGTTTCTGGCATTGGTGAAAATGTTCAGCTTGGTTGAACATGAACTTGGTTGGCCATCTGATGCAGCCTTTGCTCCCTAACTGGAACATGTGATGTTGCAGCAGCTCCAGTGTCTTTGCTGTGGACACGTTGCTCCTCAGACGTTGTGAAAACAAATTAAACTGTACTGGAGAGAAATGACATATCACTCCCAGTGGGAAAATAATCTTTTAAGAAAAATATTTGTTTATGACTCAGTGACTTCTTAGTAGCTCGTGTCTTTCTCTTTTCTGTGTTAGAAAATATATAAAGTCACAGTCCTGTCATGCGTATGAAATCCATGCACTCGCTACAGTGTGTTCCTCTGGATAAAATCCTCCAAGTAGGTCTAGAAGTGGAGAGTGTCTGTAAGTCACCACGTTGCATCTCCACTCACATGCTTTGGCTACCGGAGCCAACTCTTTACACTCAGCATACTGTGTGTCCATTATTTAACTTTGAGTGAGGCCGACAGTGAAGTCAGTGTCATTACAGAAGCTACAAGAATCATGAACTGAGGGAATATTCCTGTGACCACCAAATAACCAGTGATTGTGAAGAATTACGGAGAATTGTGTTTATTTTGGGAGTGGGTGTTTTCTACTGAGCAAATTAAATATCGGCATGAAATGCACATATGCGTGCTTGAAACACCGATGCAGAAAACTGACAGTCTGACTTGGAGATTACTGCTTTTCCTAACGCGGGATAATTTACACTTCCCCTCAGTGAATTGCAGTATTTGGCAGAACACCAATTCAAACCTTTGGAGAAACTCAAACTGGAAAAAAATGTTTTCTTCAATCAATTGCTGAATTATATAGATCTGCTTAGAGTGCAAATGACTGTGCCCTGATTCCATGACAACTGTGGCCTGTATCAGTGTTTGCAATATATTTTTTACATAGGGTTTTAGATCTCAGATCTCATCAACAGCTACTGTTACAATGCTTGGTGAAGTACCAGTCGCAACCAAGAGTAGAAAACTGTTTAGCTGCAGAGCTGTAAACTTGTGAAAATGTACAAGAACAAGAACAAGGGGCACATGAAATACACACTGATATGCCACAAAGCTAGAAATCTTGGAGGTGTGAAAAAATGTGTGAGTCAAAGGAGTTTTCAAGATACAGTACAGTATGAGTCAGGATCCCAGAAGCTATGATGGAAGGAAGACAAGCCTAGATGAACACAGCTGACTCACTGCAGGGAGTTAGCTGCACACCAAAAAAGAGATGAGAGCATGATCGCTGTGTGACCTGTTGGCTGTGTGTGGGTTTAATGTGAGCTGTAAATGGTCCACTCCAAACAATGCATTCTAGCTTTATTGTAGAGGGGCAGTTTATGGTTTAGTGGAGCATAGATGTTTTAACAAAGGTTGTTGTCATTTTAAATATCACTCTACAGTATAACAGTGGTTGATTGGAGTGTTTTTCTATCATCTTGATAGTGATTATTGTGGGAGGGAAAACATTGCTAATTTGCTTCTCATCTATATTTCCCAACCACTCAATCAGAGACTTTCCAGTAAAAGCAAATTTACAGGTTATTGCCACCCTCTTGGGGGAGTTCAGTTTCAGCACCTCCCCCATTCTGTCACCTCCTCCTCCTCTCTTCTCCTCTCATTCCTGTATGACAGAGATACACATCAAATGTCTTCTCTTATGTCTCCACACTACAAGGTTCTGACAGAAACTGACTTTGTGTATTTTGGTGTCAGTTGATCTTGTGCCAGTAACTCATGCTGTTCTTGTGTTAATTGGGTTATTATAACTTCTTCTGGGTAGGACCAGCTGCTAAATGCCTGAAATAAAACATAAATGTCAAATCATAATGTGCATTATTAATTCAATTCAATTCAGTTTCTTTATATAGCGCCAAATCACAACAAAAGCCATCTCAAGGCACTTTACAGTGTAAGGTTTAAGACCTCACAGAACATATAACTTATTAACATATAACTATATATAGAGTTATGCAGAAAAGCCACCAATACCATTTGAGCAAGCTTTAGGCTTTTGGTGGTCATCTGCTTCGACTGGTTGGAGTGAGAGGAAAGAGGAGAGAAAAAAGAACAGCAGGCAACAAAAGAAGAAGAACAACAAGCAGCAAACAAAACGCTTGGCAGGTTGGTAGGACCAATAATTACACAAGGGAAACGTACAACTCAGAGGTCAGAGATACCTGCAGAAAGGTACAGAGAGATGGAGACAGAGAGGATGAAGCACAACTATGGGAGAGAGAAGATACAAAGTTAATGACATTCAATGGTGGCATATGAGTGAGGAGAGGAGAGGAGAGGAGCTCAGTGTGTGAAGCCAGGTACCCCAAGAGACTAGGTCTATAGCACCATAACAAAGAGATGGGTCAGAGTCCCCTGTGCCAGCTCTGACTATAAGCTCTATCAAAAAATTATTACTATCACCACATACAGGAACTCAGATCTGGGGCAGGAACTGAAAACTACAGTTTTCCATGTGAACCATATTCAGGAAATCAGGGAACAGGAGCAGAGACAGTATATGAAGACCAGACTGATCCTTGGTTTCTGTCTTCCTAGGTGACTTTCATGAAGAGGAAATTTGGTCTGATGAAGAAGGCCTATGAGTTGAGCGTTCTGTGTGACTGTGAAATCGCCCTCATCATCTTCAACAGCTCCAACAAACTGTTTCAGTACGCCAGCACGGACATGGACAAAGTCCTGCTGAAATACACAGAGTACAACGAACCCCACGAGAGCAGAACCAACTCTGACATTGTAGAGGTGAGGGCTGATCTCCTACTTATGTCATAATATTCAGTGCTAGTGTTGTTGACAAAAATGTGATGCAGTGTTGAGTCCTATCTATTTACAGCCTGTGTTTGTAGAGAACACTTTGTTGTTCATCTTTATTTTGAGTGGGTGATACACATTGAAACCTATATTGCTGCTGCAGTGTGCAAAGTGGTTTGAATGCCAGACTAACATGTACACGCTAATATGCATAATCTGTGTCATTTCATAACTCAGAAGAGTGTATTTATGCCTGCCCTTAAACATAGAGCAAATACAATAAAGATTATTGAGATTATTATTTATTATTATTGGATTTACACTTCAGTTCTTTACTTTCTAATCACAGTTGAAAGTCCCTTTTTATTCTGGAAACTCAAACACTGTTAGGATCCAAGGATTAGGAAAAGACGTGACTGCAGTTTGTGTTTTAGGAAGATGGATTCATAGAAAGCGTAATTCCCGAGTAATTCTAGAGGACTCAGCAGAACTCATCCAGCTGTTCCTGCCATCACTGCTGTCTTGCTTCTTTCAAAATTTTTGGCAATAGAACATAGATGACGAGAGATTCCATAAATCTTTCTCACACAGTAAACACTGCCACATACAGACTGAACTTGATGTACAACACAAAATGCAAACTGTGTGCCAAGGCTAGCTGTAATATTTCAGAGACCACAGAGGCTGACAGGTGCATCCTATAGGAAAACTCCACTGTAATCTAATAACTTAACTTCCAAGGTACTGTATAATATTGCACAGCAATTACTGTAGGTGGTACTGCCTCTGAAAGGTAATTTTCATGTTGACCTATACTGTACATGCTACAAATGAACAAATAATGCTGAGTGAGAGTGTTAAAGTTACAATTACAAATGAGTATATCCACACTTTACATATACATGTACAATAAAATATACTGTATGAACAAAAATACTACAGAATATAGAGTTTTCAGAATGACTAAATTTTGTGTAGTTTGCTCAAAGTGGTACACAGTGTATTCTTTGGTATATTTTCTGGTATGGATCTGAACACTTTCGCAGGATTAATGTGTGTTTAGCAATTAGCATTATTGCAAAAAGTGCCACAGTGAATGTGCAGCTGCTGTGAAATGTAATAGTTCAATGACTAAACCTGAAGGACTTGTTTAGATTAGTTGGTCATTGTCAGACTTCCAGTGTATCTTTTTTGTTTTGCTTCCTTAGGAAGTGACACAGCGTTTCCACGGTTTCTCAGAAAGTCTAAAGTCTAAAATCCAATAGATAAGAATTTTAGGCCTAAAAAAGTCTTTTTAAGTTGATTATTTTAATGCCAAGCTGACACTATTTGCAAGTAGTGCAGCCTATAGTAATACCTGTTAGCGAACATCTCATCTAAACAGGAGAAGACAAGTTGGTGTGCATGTGTTAGTAGTGATGTCTATCTGCTTCACCCTGTATTAATTGTTATATTAATGCACAAGCAAATGTTACATCGTGGATCTATTTTCACAGCTGCTGCCACTGCTGCATAGACTCTTTTTCAACAGCTTTTATGGATCTGAGTGTGTGAATGTGACAAATTATTTGAGCCCTTCTACTTCTTCTGTTAGCAAACACAGTGTAGGTTACAAGATTTTCAGGTAGTGTTGTCTCGGTTTTAGCTGCCGCTTGTTGCTGGTTAGTAAGCATTTCAGTGGGCTTTCTGCGAGTCGGTGGGGAAAGGCTCCAACACAGCAGTCTGTAAATCAAAGCAGCTAGCTGTTGCCATGTATATAGTACTTTTTTTTTTTTACTGTGTATCCTGAGCATCTTTGTCACAGACATTTTTTGAGGATGAATTAATTTTAAACTGTCTGATTTTCATGTTGCAGCTGCCATTTGTGACCATCAGTTAGGCTGCAACTTAAAACTGTCTGTCCTGCCAAGCTACAGATTTTTTGAGTTTGAATTATTCATAATCATCCATGTGTGTTGCAGTGTGTGAGATTATGTACCATGTCTTCTATGAGTGGTTGTTTCTTTCATCTACCTAATACTTAAGTGCTGTGAGGTGCGTAAGACTTTGATTGAAAACAGGGAATTCAGTGGCTCTATACCACCATTAACAGCCATGATGCTGCTGACTTTTCCCACTGTAAGAAAAAACAAAACAAGAATTTTTTTCTTTTTCTTTTTTCCATATCCTTCCCAGTGTGGATATAGAATCGGTCTTACATTCCATTCAAAGTGGTTTAAAAATGTCTCAAATTTGACTTTAAATCTACACAAACCCTTTGACACAGCACCATCATGTAGTGCTGTTACAAAATGGATTTAACTATTTCCTGTTGTGAATTTGCAGGAAATAGATACAAACTTAGTAGTGACTTTTGATGGGAGGTCCTCCAACTTTGGATAATAGAAATGACCTGTGACACTGTTTATTAAGTCATAGTTGACCTAAACTAGAGGTGACATCGATGTTTTCACTGATAAGATCCATCCATCCACCCTTTTTGTGGTGTCCTACAGCATCATCAGTTTGGTGATGCTGGCAGTGTTGCATCATGGCCCCTGAGCAACACTGTCCTGTCTCTCTCTGCATGTACTCATTGCTCTTGCCATTAAAAATGAATGGTCATCGTGACTCATGTTCTGGCTTTAAGCTCCTAATGCGTGTTTGCCTCGCTGAGAGCCTGAATTAACTGCTCCCTTCCACCTTACTTTCCACACATAATTTGTGTGTTGTACCAAATGCAAACTGTCAACTGTTAAGGAAGCTAAACTTCCCAAACTAACTTTGTGTTTATTTTTAAAATTACTCTTCCCCTTCCTGAACAAAAGAGAAGCTTCAGCGTCCAGTTTGATTCAGGAGAGTCCAGGCATGCTTTCCAGATGCTTTCTTTCCTCAGTCAGTGAACCATAGCTTACCAGAAACACAGAATTCCCCTCCTCATTAAAATCTAACGTTGTTTATCAAGAGGAATCAGACTGTAGGAGGACTTTAAAAATACAATATGAAGCCAATAAAGGCTATGGAATGAACAGGAAAGTTCTTGTGAAGCAGTAAAGACAGTTATGACCACAACTGGTAAAGTTATCTCTTAGGAACACTAAAGGTAGAGGTTGTTAATATGGTTCATTGACGTTACCCATAATCATTCTAAATAACATGATCATGTCTATGCCCATACACTAAACCACAAGCAGACACCTGTGTCAGCACTGTAATCCATTAGCCAGGCTTGATTTGCCTGCTTTGAGACCTACTTTGTTTTTTCCCACAAATGTCACACAAACAGACAAGCTGCTTAAAACAAAGCCTGGAACGTGAAAGGTTGCTTGTTTACATATCGGTCAGTCCATTTGCAACATTTAAGCACAGAATTTGACTATGTGTAAAGTAATACCCCACTGGCTGCAACAGACTTTCCAGGTCAGGAAGGGCTGTCAGAAAGCTTCTTTGGATGCATTGTCATGGTTTGATGGAAAATGATGTTTGCTGATGATTATCTGTCTGACACAAGCACACGAGCGGTTCACAAGTTTATTTGTCACATGAGCACAACCACATCCAGCATACACGGCATCTCTTCACTTTGGTAGTTAAAGTGTCCTTAAAGTAAAATATAAATTGTTGTGTTATAAACTATAAGTTTGCAGTGTGCAGTTATTGCTCTTTTGTCATTTTTCAAATGAGGGAGAATTCATTTTGAATCATGCAGTATTTGTGAAACCAACAGGACCTTTACCATGGAATTGGCTGACTGACATCTGAGAGGCAAGGATGCTAGCAGACGTTAGCTGTTCAGCTGTTGTATAAACGCTGCTCGTCATTCTTATATCTGTGAGGTGCCGACAGTCCAGCACACAACCACCAGCTAGCATGAGACTGGAAGTCAGTTCACTGTGTACCACCTAGCTCTCCCTCTCCTTGCTCTGCTGTGCTCTGCTCCACCAAGAACCTACTAATCAACCAGAAAATTATTGAAATTCTCTTAATGGTTAGTGGAGCGAACCTTGCTCAAAAACATTATCTCTGCACTGTCTGCTGGTAATATTGTTCAGTCAGTCTGGGTTTACAGAGGTCCTGACAGCACCTCTCCACATCAAGATGCATTTGGAGCATGATTCTAGTAATATTAAGATGTTTGTCTTTATATACAGTGCGGCCTATGATCCATCCCTTTACAGCATTCAATAGTTGTCACACTAAGGCTAGTACTCCTGAAAAGTGGCAGCTCAGCTTTCCATCATTAGTCCTGATTCCCATTTTGCTTTTTGTTCATGTTCACACTTCCTGAGTAATTGGCAGCATTTGCACGCTCAGGGTTGTGTCAAGTGTTGTGTTATATCAAGCATGTCTGTCTATTACTACAGATGAGCAGACTGTCAAAAATAACAGAGAATCACAAGAGAGTAACGTACACAGTTGTAGAATAATGTAGGAATTGCTCAAATAAAATATGGTGCTAAACAACAGCTAACAATGTTGAAATTAAAGCACTATTCTGAACTAATTTTAGTTTAGTGCCACTCAGATTTGCATTAGTCAAGTTGCCAACACCAGTGTTGATAGTTCTAATCAAATGTGTATAACTATGGATGCTGTATATGGTTATTTCATAGCTGAACTACCCTTTGCTTTCTGTTTTACTTTAGGCAGTAAGAGTTCTCTGAAATACACTATACTGAATTATCTCCATATGGGGGAGATAAAAGTGTAATGTCAACCTGAAATGAAGATGGAAGTGAGGAAGACTTTTTACAAAATGATGATGGCTTGCCAGATAAAACAACTACAAAGTCCTAACTGGTCAGCTAAGCTCACTGACAGATTACTTTTGTCATAATAATGAGACAGGTTTGTGTGCAGGAGAATTGAATTTCAGCAACAACAGAGCAGCCGTCCAAGGTATGCAGTACAGTCCTCTCAGCCTTCACAGCACAGAGATGAATGAGAACCATAACAGAAAGTGAAAACTACAATACACTGAAACCTGACACTGTGGTTGGTTTGGTTTAAGTCTGTGTGACAGGATGCCTCATAAAAAAATCTGTTTAAACTGTGTGTGGACTGGCGTTTCAGCGTCTGTGAGCTGAGCTTACCTCTGCCAGAGATGTGTCGAATCATATCTCAAACTCTCCTGCGCCTGCCCTAGTCTTAGCCTATAGGGCAAAGACTCAAAAAGACTCAATTCAGGGAAAGATGGGTCTTTATTTTATCTTTGATGCAGCCCCAACAGCAACAAGACATCACTCTCATGTTAAGATGCTTAGCATTGTAGCTCATTCCTCATGGTGGCAATGATCCAGATGCCTTTGGTGATCCACTAAATCCGACTTTGACATTTGAGATGATAAGGAAACACACACTCTCAGATCCACCGACAGACACTTAATCTTAAGTGCCCAAACACGATGTCGTTGTGGAGCTCAATATAGCCCTGTGGATCTTGGACCAAATCCCACTAGACCCTCCTCTCATGCTCCACTGTGTCCCTCTTTACCCTTAGACTGTACTCGAGCGTGAAGGCAAACTATACTCCATTCTCTAAAGAGAACACATATTTTCAAAGGAGGTAGAACTCTCCCCATATTTAAAAATAAGCCGTTCAGCTACATGAGTGTGACGAGAATCACAGAATCATTCAGGTGCTGAGAACTAAAAACTTTCCATCTGCCATTTTTGTTGCATTTCTTCTCACGTGATTAATAACTGTTAAGTCATTATATCATTGCTGTTATTCTGCGTCTGTGTTTGCCGTTTAGTTTCATGTACCTTCACACGCAGGTATTTTACAGGTTATAGTTGCATTCAGAGACCTACTCTTGCGTTGTTTTTCCATTGGGAGGGAGTAGAATGGACATTAGCACGAGCAGCTTCTGTGTATCAATTTAAGGTTCTGTGCCTGACTTTATTGTCACATGGCAGACATACATATTTTAGCCTTTGAAAGGAAGGGATAAATATTTAAACAGCACTATAGTGCTTCTTGTTTATGCAGACACACACCAGTGTCCAGAAGATCACAACACAGGCTGTATCACAGTACTTTCCTGCATCAGACAGGCTGTGATAAAACAGATACTGTGGAGTTTTACTGTAGTATTGTATTGGGCTGCAAGGAATAAGTAGTGAATGTTAAACAGTACAGCCTAATAAGTATAATGGCACACCAGACTCTTGTCTCTTTACTGATTTGCACTTTGATTTGTTGGCTGAAAAGAATGCACAATATGATTTTTTTCCAAACTTTTGTTGCTGATGATCGAGCTAAAGTTTTTGCAGTTCTGCAAGAATGTGGTCAAATGTTTTTCACTGACTTTGTACAAATATATATATGAATCCTTTTTCCTTTGTGTGTCAGAATATTTGTTATTATCTGCCATTTACAATTTTACAAATCACTGATGGATAACTACTTTGCCACCAGTCATTTTGACTAATAGCAAATAATTGTTGTCACTGCTGTGTGTTAGTAATGTACCAAAATGCACCGTCCCATAATTGCCATAATTGTCAGACAGAGGGTCCACAAAAAAGACAGGCTGAAAGGTTTATCGAAAGCTTGTCCTGAAATGAACAAGCCAAACACTGTGTGCGTCCTTTGGAATTTTATACTGTCCAGATTGATGTTTAGTAGAGCGTGGACACGAGCAACTGTTGAAGTGAGCAGGAATTGAGCGTGTGACTTCTTAAGTGGTCATCAGTTGTTAAAGTGGCGTTTCGGGCCTGTGGTGAAAATAGACTTGCTAGTGTGTGTTCAAAGCCTCTAACAGCTACTAGTGTCTGGGAATGCAAAGGACATGTGGTGGACAGACAGTCAGCTGGCTGGTGTGTTGGGTCTGTCAGTCTGCCCTTTTCACGCTATGACGTGCAGTGTAATGAGGAGCAGAGATGATGGATACCAGAGAGCTGATGTCACCATCCAGGCTCACATGATGTTTGTATGATTTGATTTTTTTTTTTAATGACAACTCCTCTAGCAAAGTCCAGGTGCTTTAAATTAACGTCAGTCAATTCATCTGCCCATAAGCTAAAGCAATTTTCTAAAGCTAATCTTTCTGAACTACCTGAACCCATGGAGACCTATCACCATTATCATCAGCATCCAGCAACTTTTACTGTAGTCCTGCCACAGCAAGCACCCTTTTCAACACAAAAACTCCTATCCAAAAAACTGAATAACTTTATGAGGATGTGAAATGCATTGTATGTTTCAACATTGGTTCAGTTAACAAATGGTGGTTACAGTATGTGGTCACTGTAAAGAGGATATTGACACAGTGATGTACACATGTTAAGCTCTTAAATGAAAATATAAATAGGATTGTATTGCGAAACTGTCCATATATTAATTTTGATGATTTCTTAACTTCTTAGCCACTGTGGTTTGAGGTTTCACAGAAATAAAGTCCAGCTATATCAATGTGGTGCTCAGGGATGCATTAACAGCCAACTCTTTGCCTTTTATTTCCCTGTATGTCCGCCCCACACTGCTATAAACACCCAACCAAACCCAAAGTTGTTTCAGGCTTTCTATAAAGATATCTGCTTACTCCACTGCATTGTTTATAAGACTGGTGGTGTCAATGTAGATGAGTAAGACTACAGTGTGGAGCAGCGTCTCTCTACTGTTAATATCTGCTTTACTCAGACCAGTTTGTGTCTCCTTCAAAGCTGAAGTCAAACAAACTGCCATGCACTCAAGAGAAGGAAATGTATGGTCTGCATAGGCTGAAGCGTGAGTGCACCTGCTGCTCTACTTTATATGCAAAACAGGAATGAATTTCTCAAACTAGAATTATACAGGTGGAGGTAATTATTTTTGTGATCCGTAAATAGCAAACCTTGCAGCAGGTTTTGGCTTATGACTGTAGTTACATACTTTTAGATGGTTAAAAAACACGTGAAATGAGCCAATGTTCCAATCAGTGCATGTTAAAAAAAACAAAACAAAACAAAACAAAAAAACCTCCTGTGAGCTGTTAACTGTCAAATGGGAACAGCTGGTAAAACATCTGGAGACGTCCCTGGAAACATTTTCCCATACAAAAAATAAACTATGTGTAAAGAACCAAACACTGGCAGTTTTTATAATGTTTTTGAGAAGGGATTAACACATTAGAGGCATTTCATGGCAGAATGAAAATGTGTTTTTCTATCCACACTGATTTAAGAATCAAAACAAAGAGCTCATCAGAACTACATTTACAAACCTGCACTAATGCATGACCTTGGTAGTAGGGAAGTATCTGTGTTCTCTGGACCTCTTCAGGATCAGATCTGGTTTCAGGTCAGTGGTTGGTTGTCCTTCCTGCTCTTGAACCACATATTAGATAGGGAGCAACCAGAACCATACACATCCTGTGTTCTGCTATACATCAGTTTGTGACATGAACAAATGTTATTATGTAGAAATAATCAGTTGTTACTATGTTACCTGTTCTGTAACTGTTCAGTCTCTGCTTAACGTGTCTTACATTAAGGCCACCATGTGCTGGCCAAATGCCTGATTATGTGGTTGTAATCTCATATTCTTTTTGATTGTTTTTATCTAAACTTACCCCCCTTTCCTTATTTCACCCACAGGCCCTGAACAAGAAGGAGCACAGAGGTTGCGACAGCCCTGACGTTGATTCCTCGTATCTCCTCACCCCCAGCACTGAGGAGAAATACAAGAAGATTAATGAGGAATTTGACAACATGATGAAGAGTCATAAAATTGTAATTTGTATTTCAGTTTATTCTCAATTTTTGTTACCCTCACTTTTCATCATTTATTAATCCATGGGAAGATAAGTGACACAAATTGGGTACACCCGTTATGCCACTGATAAAGGTCAAAGCCTTACTTTATAATATCTGAAGTTTGTTCAGAGAGTGTAATCCATTGGCTTCTTCCACCTACATTTTCTCTGCTTGGACCAAAAACCTTAAAACTCTATGTCTGACTAACTTTGTTATATTTTTTTTTACAACTTCCTTCCACATTTTCATATGATTGACTCCTGTGAAGCTGGCTGTGGGCAGTAGGGAGTTACCCATCTAGTTAAAAAAAGAAACAAAAATGGAGACAAAAGCCAAAAAAGCACACTTTCACTGATAATGTATGTAATTCTTGTGTTGTATTCTGGTATCAAGTTTGTGTTGACGTGCCTCTGTCTGTCACTGCCTTGCTAGTCCACAGGCCTCCCACAGCAGAATTTCATGCATGCAGCACCGGGCAGCATGGCCTACAGTCCTGCTGCAGCAGGAGGAGGAGGAGGAGGAGCAGCTTCGCAGGCACTAGCTGCAGCTACAGCAGCTCTGGCTGACAGTGGAGTCCTCTCCTCGCATCACACACACCTGCACAGAAACATACACTCTCCACAAAGACCTCACAGCACTGGAAACACAGGTGTGTGTATGTGCACTTATTATTTTAGGGTAAACTCACTGTGTGCATGTAAATTTTGAGGTTCTCTTTTTGTCTGAATGTGACTTAAAAGTATGGGAGGACCAACGACTATGCAAAAAAACACTAGACAACTTGGACTGTATCACTTCCTGTAGAAGGGGATGAGAAAACATGCACGTAAGCACAGTAAACAGGAGTAACACTAATACAACTATAACTAGTACGTGTTATTTTACGTTCATCGATGCCCTCCAGAGGATTAAAACTTGTCCTAAGGGGACTTAATATATAAATACATGTACTGTGCATTCTTGCTTCTCGTGTGAATATTCTTCAGTGTAGTGAGTGACAGCATTGCTCCTTGGCCATATTTAGTTCATGTGAAAAGATATTACAGACAAAACAGTTAATGTCTGTGTGTCTTTCAGGTGGCTTGCGAGGCAGTTCTGATCTCAGTCTGCAAAATGGATCTGGACCAGTCGGTATGTATCTTATAGGAGTCTTACAAACACAGACACATAGAGCAGTTGTGAATATAGCTATGATAGGAGGAATTCAGGAACACCTGATCACACCAGATCCCCTCATACCCTTCAAAAGTTGGACTGGGTGGAAAATTAAAGCTCCTCTCATCATCTTTCCTTAGGCTGAAGTAGACAGACAGGATGCACACAGTCACTTGAACAGTCGGTCAAAATGTCTCAAACTATTTTAACGGTTCAGGCAAATCTAATATTTATTAACCATACAGTGGAAATCAAACCTATATTATTGTATCAATAAGTTTCATTTTGTATTATTGTATTAAAATTGTGCTGTTGTCTCTAAAAGCATTCAGTGGTGACACAGTTTTTCTGACAGAATAAAATAAGCGTTTAAACATTTCTAGTTTTTCAGTAGTACTAATAAAGTTTGTTGGAGTTGAAGTGGTTAAAATAATGTTCCTGAAATGAGTCACTGAAAATGCTCAGTAACTCTGGTGTTCAGTCCACTTCTCAGTTTGTGATACAGACAGTCAAGCAAAGCATCTGATTTATAACCAAAGAGAGATTTTGTTTTTTCAGTTATTACATTTTTACAGGTCTGAAGAGAGAAAAAGATCATGTTATGTCTTTTATTAGTTCTTTCAGTGAAGGTCGTTTCTACAGATTTATGTTGGCTGTATTTGTATTTGTATGTCATGTTCGTGCTCTCCCTCCCAGAACAGCAGGTCTCTCATCCACACTGCTATTGTGTAATGTCAGGAGCAAGAAAAGATTAATTATTCATTATTATCTCTTCTGTATCTATAATATATAGCTGTACTTTCTCCATTTTCCATTCAGAACTTGGTGCTGGACAGGTTGGATCTAACACATGGGACTCAGATATTTCTAAACTTGTGCTAGATGCATTGTGCTTTCTGCTATAAATACAATTTCCTTACCGTCTTCTCTGTTTCTCTGTGTAGTGAATGGTTTTGTGGGCTCACCTGGTGGAAGCAGTTTGGGGAAGATCTTACCACCCAAATCTCCTCCTCTTTCACAACCCGGGAACAGCCTGCTCCCTGCCAACCGCAAGACTGACCTCCGAGTTGTCATCCCCCAGTCTAAAGGAATGATGCAAACACTGGTAAGTGTGTGTGTGTCTGGTTTCATATAACTAGCAGTTTCGCGGGCTCAAACTCTTTTTTCTCAATCACTTTTTTAAGCAAGTGATTTTAAAAGCACAGGCCTTAAGGCTTTCAGTACCTGAGTCTGAGTTTTATAAGGAAACAGAAGAGTACATGATGTTTTCCAAGCCTGAGGGATGGTTGGATGCAGACAGGGTAAGTGATGATGCAGAACACCACAGTGGGTCAGCAACTTTTCAGAACAATTGGTTTGACGCCCTGTGGCGTAGGTGGTAGCTGGGTTTGTAAAAAATGTTCTCTTAAAGTGGAGACAATCTGTGTTTCGTGGACTGAAAAATTCTGTTTGTCAATATTGCTGAAGACTTACTTTCCCAATTGACTTGAAGGCAAAGGTTGTGTGAGCCTTAACTAGTGATCCTTGTTATGATCCACAGAGGGACTATGGATTCAGTAACACAGTTTTGTTTACACCCAGTGTTTCTCACCTCAACACAGTGATTGTGTTCTTAGGCCTAACAAACAAACTAAATGCATACAGTACCATACCTATATTTTAGAAATGACATTATGACATACCCCACATGAGCTATAAAGTTCAATCCTGAGTCAAAGATGACACAGAGGTTTCTGGTGTGTTGGCTCAGGATACGTTCTAGGGAATTTAATTCTGTGGCCAGTTTCTCTCTCTGAGCCTCTTTTCCCATACCTGTAATTAAGTTTACAGTTTTAACCTGGTTGAGTTGTAAAAGGTTTTGTGGCATCCAGGCAGTAACATATGTAACATATTTACAACAAAATAGATTTTTAAAAAAGCATCAGTCGGTCCTTTTTCAGCAGGAGAAACAGCCACATAAAGCTGTTTGTCATCAGATGTGTTTCCAGATGGCTACTGAACAGAGGTTTTAACAGAACAGAAATGTAAATGTAAACCTCACAAGTTTTAGAGAACTTATCATTGATGCTACAAACAATTGTTGCAAAGGAAAAGCAAGTAGGAAACCAACAGCATCAGTTGCAGATAGTTCAGTGTGTCAGTCTGTTGAGAAGGTGAACTGATTCCCTGCTCTGAAAAGTGTAGTAGACTCTTCAGAGCTTCTTGAGCTTGTCTTCCTTTACTGTACGTTCAGCAGCTGTGTTCAGTTACTGATCTATCCTCAGCTCCTTACTGTCGCCCTTCCCTCCCACATCATGCTCAAACATGATGTAATAAGTAGCAAACAATGGAAACAGAAACTTTTTTTTTCATTTTTATGATGACCAGGCTGCCTGTGTGATCAAGGGGATTTTTATTTTGCAACAATCCATCAGTTAAAGGACGAGAGAAAACTGTTGTTATGTGTGAAGGTCCAGCCTTAGTAGTTTTGACCATTTTCATTTACCATTTACCATGATGGTCTTTGTCAATATGACTAGAGTATTTGTTACTGTTGTAAAAATTTACAGCCTTTTTAATTCAATTCAGTTTTATTCATATAGCGCCAAATCACAACAAAATCATCTCAAGGCACTTCACAAATAAGGTCAAAACCATATAGTTACACAAAAAGAAACCCAACAATCCCTTTGAGGAAGCACTGTAGGGAGGAAAAACTCCTTTTAATGTTAGAAACCTCCAGCAGAACCCTGCTCAGGGTGGGCAGCCATCTGCCTCGACTGGTTGAGGGGTGAGTGAAAAGAGGAGAGAGAAAAGGAGAGCAGACAATAACAGCAACATTTCACATGTGGTGGTCAATACAATCTCTTGCCATCTGATCACGGTTATCACTGTTTCCATCATTCTGTTCTTCCTTTAGGGGTTATTGGTGAATTTGTCATCACTTTTACAGGAGCAGTTAGCAGTCATCAGTTGTCTGAGAGTGTGTTAAATGTCAGCTTTGATGGGTTGACACTGGCATGCAGCAGGAACATGCATTAAACCAGAAGCGATAACCCGGCAGAGGAGGATGGTCGCAGATCATGACATGTGGTCAGACAGCCACTCCTTGGTTTGATCATTCTGAAACTGACTTTCACTTCCTTCTCTCTGCTAGTGTGTACATGAAAATGATGTACTGTATGATTTGTGCACTGTGTTTATGTGCAAAAAGAAAAACTTTTACATCACAAAAAAAAAAAAAGTATAAATTGAGTTTATTTAAAGGAATTCAATTCATTCATAAAGGTTAAGTCTACATTTCTTCTCTGGCTGTTATAAGTCAGTGTTTACAAGCTTTACCATATTAGCTTGAACTTGAATTATCCAGTACATAGTTACAAGGATACTACAGATAACACAAATGGCAGGGGAAGGAAGCACAATGCGGTGCTCCAGGGAGTCACTCAAAGTCAGCTTTGATAATATGTTTTAGGCGTGTGTGTGAGTGTGTGTGTGTGTGCGTGCGTCGTGGGTTCAGGAGTGGATGACCTCATTCGCAGTGATGTAATTGCTGTCATTATCGGGCTGGAACGCAAACAGCCCAGAAAAGGCAACGAAAAACTTTTGTAATTGCTGTTAGAAAAGTGTGAAGTTAAACAGCCGCTGGTTTTGAGTACTAGTAGCTTTATTAGCCAGACATAAAGTGTACCAAACCAGCTCGGTTCCTAGCTTAATTTGAGACAGTGACAGTGAGGATGAATTGCCTTGGCATGTGGTGGTTTGTTGATAAGTTGTGGAAACATCAGGTAAATTAGCACTGAAGTTATGGCATCAGGTCTGATTAATGATTCCTCACAATCAAAATGCACAACACCTAATCTTGCAAAATAGAACAAAACTGAACCACGTAATTTAGAATATAAGATTTCTCTTAGAGGATGACAAGTATTTTCATTTCATTAGTTGTTTTCCTGTCTAGGACACCAGTGTTTAGGAATCTATCTCACACACATTAATTCATGGAAGTTACATTGGAAGTACAGACAAGTTGTTATTTTAGGAAAATGTATCCTGGAAAACATTGGTAGTTACTATGTAAAACACATGTAGAAGTGGCAGGACGTCAAACTAAAGTTACACTGCAGGATTATTTGAGGGTTTTCCCTAAAAAGTGAATCAGTTCTCCCCATCTGGAGAAAGACTGTGTCCATGGGAAAATGAATTAATACTGACATCATGTGGTGGAAGTGGGGAATCACAACATAAGGGATCCATTGTACTTTAGAAATGTGGACAGTGGGAGCATAAAAAGGAGAATACAGAGAGAGTGCACTTTACTATGTGAATTTACTGTAGATGAATAATCTTAAATATAAAGTTCTTGGTTTTATATTCATTTTACAGAGCAGTCCGAGGCTGAGCAGCAGTCAGTCCAACCAGCCTCTGATCACCCCAGTGGTCTCCATCACCACACCCAGTCTGTCTCATCAGAGTCTAGTCTACTCCGGCATCAACACAGCCTACAACAACGGTACTTAAGCATTTTTACTATATATATATTGTATTGCTGTCGTTAGGGGAAGCACGGTGATGTAGTGGTTAGCACTATCGCCTTACAACAAAAGGACTCGAGTTTGAATCCACAGGTCGGCCGGGCACTGAAGGTGCAACGAGAACCCAGTATACCTAAAAAGACATTGAAATGTTGTTGCTTTTCTTTTTTATGTATTCCTCACTTCATGCAATGCATATCATGGCAAAGCTACATTATCATCTACATATGATTTCTGCACTCTTAAATTTCAAATGACATAGCAAACAGAATAAGTCTGTATATTATCTGCAGTATTGCTCAAAGCAACCTACAGTGGGTGAGCTGTGATGGTGCAGACATTTTTAATATGATGTTACACAGGGAAGGCGTTTTCTTGTTGGACATTATATATATATATAATGTATATTTAATTATGCTGATATTATTCAGAATCATCATCAATATATTTTTCTTTCTGGGGAAGAAGAGCCCCTGTGCATGTGCCTGTGGGCCATTCTGTGACACTAACACATAGTGAAAACTAAACTGTTTCAGGTGGTTTATCAGTTCATCATGGGAACACAAGTAGAGTTCTGCAGTGTTATAGACTGATAATGGTTTTGTATCATACTGACTCAATGTATCAGTCTAATGTTTTCTCTGTGCCATCATGTTACATGTCATCCCTTTCTCTTTGTCAGATTACTCCCTGAACAGTGCAGAGCTGTCGGGCTTCAGCTCCCACACAGGCCCTTCTTTGGGCTCCATGGCAGCATGGCAGCAGCACCAGCTGGGCTCACTGGGGTAACCACTTGACACAGTTTACTTTTCTCTCTTAATGACAGAAACAGGTTTTACCTTTTCACCGTTTGCTAACACAATTCGTAACAACTCTATTTCCACTACGTTTAATTTCAAACAAAAAATGTGGGTATTTGCCTTTTAATTGTAGTGGTGTAGAGGTCAAAATACACAAGTCATGTAGAAACTTGTACTTCAGTACAGCACTTGAATGTTCCACATTCCACAACAGGATATGTTTGAGTTTTAGCCAAGCTTAGAGCAAAGTTACATTTTCTGTCTTCCCACTTGATGGTGCTTTCACCACAACCTTAAATAATCCTCTTCCTCTGTCCCTGTGTCTGTAGATCGGGAAGTTCCAATCTCTCCAACCACAGCATCAACATCAAAGCCGAGCCGATATCCCCGCCCCGCGACCACCTCACTCACTCAGGGTACATGACTCAAGCTCATGCCCCTCCTCATCCTCACTCCTCCACCTCCTCATCCGCCCAAGCAGAGATGGGGACCTCTCCTGCCGACAGCGTCAGCTCCTCCTGCAGCTCCCACGAGGGCGGCAGCGACCGGGAGGAACAGCAGCGACCGGACTTCCACTCGCTCCCTTTGAGTCGGTTGGAGGGCAGGGAGAGTCCGGCGGTCAAACGAATGCGAATGGACAGCTGGGTGACATAGATCCTGCAGTCACATGATGACACAACACCAGGGAAAACACAAGAAAGACTATGTTATGCAAATCAAATGAGGATTTTATTGTTATGTTATGTTATTTTCAAGTTATCTTAGAGTTTTTTTTGTTGGATTATTAAGGAGGGTTGATCATCATTAGTGTGAGAGTTAGCAATCTGTGAGAAACATCTCATCAATGTTGAGAAAATCCTCAGTGATACTTAAAACATAGGTCGTCCTTTTGAATTATAAATCATCATAAGCACATATGATAATCTGTCATTTTCTTATACGGTGTGCACAGAAAAATGGAAAAAACATGACTGTAGTGTAGTGTTGATTTGGATGGTAAAGCAGTGAAGTACTGGTGGATGTCTCTCACTGGGTGTCACCCAATTCATTTCTGATCTTCTCAGGGTTTGAAACAATGAATGAGTCCAACATGAAAGCAATATTCCCTCCACATCATCAACCCTTTTACTCCTCTTTACAAAAACACTTATTTATATCAGCCAAAGCAGTTTGCTGTTTTTTTATGTTGTGTGGGTGTGTTTTTATATTGTGCACAGAATAAGACAATATTTCATTCAGATTTACAAATGAAAGCCATGTTCTGTATGTACTTTATTGTTTTGTATATAGTATCTTTAATATATATCACTATTTGATGTAACTGTATCTTGCTGTTCAGTCTGTTGTATCTGCCTGAGTGAAATAGGACACCTCCACCAAAATCTGACATATGTATATTTTTATGGATGATTTCCAGACTTGCGAGACATTGTCCCTGTTGTTTTTCTTGAAGTGTCTGCAGGACAAATCTATTTTGTGAAGAATACCACGCTGAACTCTTAAAAAAACAGGTCTCTGAAAACACTGCATATTGAGTGAGGTACACTATAGAAAACATTTTTTATAGCTAATCTTCGGAAGTAGTATATAAACCAAGATCAAGATGGTGAAAAGAAAAACTGTCTGACATGCGCCTGATGACCGCAGCACGGCTAAATCTGGCCAAACTGGTCAAGTGAGAACAAACCAATCAAGTGACCATCACCTGGCAAACGTTGCACTTACGTAGTTTGTGTGGTTTTGCATCCGTATCTGAGTTAACTTCCTCCGCTCGGTATTTTGCTGTCAGTCAAAAAACAAACAAACTTGGAAGCAGACAGAATTGAATTGGAGCAGAAATTCATATCCTGCTGTATATTTGTAGAATTATGATGCGTTCGGTACATAGTCTTAACTAATCAGAGATAAAGGAGGGTAACTGAAATATAGAAGTGAACACAATACATAGTACATTAGTATGACAGTGGTACAATTCCTTTTTTTACATTAACAGTTATTCCAAGGGACAGATTGGAGATTATAGTACTGTTCAAAAGTTTTATGCACTTCTGATCCATCATGAAATACCATGAAGGATCGGATTGTAATCTGTTTTAAATTCATTTTGCAGCATGACAACAACCCCAAACCGGACATGAAGAAATATATTCAGTGTTAAGAAATCTTGTAACCGATGGCACAGTCACCACACAGCCTCGATTTCAACATGACTGAGTTGGCCTGCGATAAGAGTCAGAAGAACTGAAGCAAGTTCTCCACGATTCTTGGAAGAACCTACCTGCCAAGTACCTTGAAAAAGTGTGTGTAAGTGTACCAAAGAGGACTGGTGCTGTTCCAAAGTAAAGGTTATGTAAAGGGTTTTTTTCTGTTTCCTGCCTTTTGTGTGCGGTCAATTCACAAATAAAAAAAACCCACATGGCATTATTTTTGAAAGCATCCTTTTACAGCAATTTTTTTTTAGAAAGTGCACGGTAATATAACATTTTGGAGATGGGAATTTACTGAATGACTGAGAGGCTGAGCAGCAAATGATTAAAACTGAGAAAATGGAACGTGTGGGTTAGTACAAGGCAGCGCATGTGGTGAAAAGTGCAAAAGTTGCACGGGTAACCACAGAGACTCCACTGAGCTGTAGTGTGGATGGGAAACAACGCTCACAAAGAAATATAAAGACTAAAAGCTGAGAGAAACTTCAATAAGGAGCATCATCAAAGCACTTTAAAAGCAAAGTTGCATTTTAATGAAGCCAGCGTTAATAAGGCATCTGATTCCTGTAGAGACGAATCACAACTGCAGAGGAAGTAATGGTGCTTGGTTTATGGGAATGCAAGAATGAGACAAGAAAGGAGAAAAAAATACAGAAACAACTGATGAGAGTCAGTTTGACTGTTAAAACACAGTAAAGACCAGTGCTGACATAGATGGCGTCTGTATGCACTGTAAATGAAGGTTATGATCATTAGACTACAACAGCCAGGAACTGAAGTGGTTCAGTGAGGACACTGACTTCATAAAACAGACTGTTTTATAGCCTGATTGTACACAAGCAGAACAAGAATTTAATTCCTATAACCCATCTGGAGGTTAGCTATGAATGAGGTGGAGGAAGTTCAGCATTGAGCTGTTTGATGTGAGAGGTGTGTGTAACACCTCCAGGCATAAGCGCTGACTCTAAATACCATGTAAAAGATGATGTTTTCTGTGAAAAGATGACGCTGTGGTTCTGTTGTGAGCATAGGAGAAAATGTGAATTACTTTTCTTAAACAACTGCCATCAGATTTAAGCTTCAATTTTTGATCAGCGATTACAACGGAACTATATAGTAGCAATATTAAATAATAATGGTCAAATTAATAATTCTTTGAAGGTACAAAAGGTGCGAATAGCACACAAAATGTCCCAATCCTGTGATAAACACATATGAAATATCAGTAGAATTTAGGTTTAACAAACCACAATACCTGATCGTAGCAGTTGTATGAAAAGTAAAGTGTGTGCTTTTAAGATTTGCGCAACAGGATTACTTTAGTTCAAACAGAGAGAAGACCACATAGGTCGAGGCCTCTGTCACTGAGGTGGAGGCATTAAATGTACCAAGGCTAGCTGGAGTGGAGAGAGCAAACACCAGTTTGAAAATGACTTGAGTCTGACGTGAGCTACAAAAAGAGAGAGACAGGCCTTGCAAGTAGAAACTTTTTTTCTTTTCAGATGTATCCGTATAACTAATATCCGTAATAACTGTGTGACACAAGGTTTAGAAAATAAATTGCTTTGCACTGCTGACTCAAATTCTGTAGAGCATTATCTGAATCGACGTTTGTTTCTTGAAGTGACTTCAGATAAAAGTGCAACACAAGCCTGCATTTGCAAGAGTTACATGCCAATACTGTGGCTGCAGTGGGGTTATATTGACCACAAAACTTTTTATCCTAAATCTGTGTGTGTCACATGTTTTTCACCTAAACGTAAGTGAGGACAGCTGGGAAAATCTATGTATTTGAATTATTATGCACTTGAAATGAAGGGAACAACATGACTCAAATCTAACACAAAGTGTTTGATCCTCTGAGATTTGCCAAAGATGCTTCACGCTGACACACTGGATGTACGATGTAATTATCCCAGCTCTGTCAAGTTACTTAGAGTGACCACGTACCGGAAACAATGCATTTTATTTTTTATAATAAACAACAGTACGTAGAATTGAATATAATAAAGCAGCATTACAGAATACATCGTATTTCTACCATAGTATCATAATTATTATGTTGAACTAGCCAAATCATTAAATGATTCAGGTGTTCAGGGTATTTGAGTGTTAAGCTTGAGGCAGGAGGCTTTTATTTTGAAAATGATCAGAGCGCTGCTTTGTTGTTTGCGGCTGACTTGACGTTTGATACTAAACACAGAGTAGGAAGTCTGAAAGAGGCACAACCGCACGTTACGGCGTGAAGCTGAGCAGTTGTTCCTCCAACCGCAAACTTCAGCAGCCATGAGGTGAAGGAGAAACACTCGTCGGAGGTTCCGAGCAGCGGGAAAAGGTAAAGGTCCAGTCACTGTTCATGTTTTCCAGGCGAGGAGCGGAAAGTTAGTTACCTGAGTGTGTGTGTGTGTTGGGCGGGGGGGTCTTTGAGGTGGTGCTTCCCAGGTGAGCGTCCTTGCTGCCCGGAAACATTTCCCCTGGCGGCGCACAGGTGACAAGTCCCAGTGGCTCCATCTGAGATCTTCAGGTCCTTTTTGCTACTGCCTGTCGGTCTGGACAGAGTCTGAGGACGAACTCCGTCCAAATATCAGTCGATTTAACACTTTTTTATTGTCTTATGCGCAGACTTACATATCGCATGTGACGGGGGTTATATTTGAAAGGCTTTCGTGTCGATGACAGACGGTCGTGTACTCCGCATTGATATCAAACAAAGTTTTAGTTTCAGGTTAGTTTAGGCTGGCGACTCACTGACACCCACCTGTTTCCTAACAGGGACACAGAGAAGTTCCTTGTGTGAACTGTGTTGTAATCTCACACGTTTAGTGCCTGTTTGTCATTTTATCTATGCGCCGAATGAAAGAGCAGCGCCCAACCGCACAGTTAACGTTTTGAGATAGACTATAATATTCAGATATATTTCTTATTTAGGCAGATTAATACGAATTGTGAGGTTTTTGGAAGGAGATTGTTCTGACTATCACATGGAGAGCAGCATCTCACTTTTAGCTTCTTCTACAGCAGCTTTGTCATGCGTTCACTACAGCACATGATGAAATGCTGTTATTAATAACTTCACTGTTTTTATTAACCCTTGAAACATTATATATAGTGACAGCATGGAAAGTGTATTTCAACTAAGAAATTCCAGTGTTTAGGAGACCAGTATATCCTAGTGTCATGTTTATATTGACACTGAAAACAGAAGCTTGTGACACTGACATCCTAAAGTTATAGATTAATCAGAACTGCAAATCTGCTTTTCAAATCGATTCTTGGGTTGTATTTTATCTTGTGTTTTTTTTTTTTTTTTGCGTGAGCATTGTGTCTTGCCACACAGTGAAATAGTTTCAGGAAATTGCTTCTTGTCTTGTTCTGACAGGACAGGCCTGTGATGCAGCTGCTCAGCTCAGGCCACAGACGGAGAAAGAAAAATCTGCAGTGTACCTCTGCAGCCTGCAACAGTATCTTGAGTAACTTTCTTGTAAAACACATCTTTTAATGAGACCATGAAGAGTAAGTGTTTCCTCGTCTGCTTTTCATGTTTAACAGTAGATCAACTGATTGTTATTTCTCCTACCAGGCTTCTTTTGTGAAATCAGTGTGTTAGTTCTTGCAAATGGCTGTAACCTCATTTGGCAATGAACGTAGAAAGCAGTAGACGTGTGTAGTTTCATTAAAATCACAGGTACGTGTGTCAGCCTGCTCCTGCATAACAGTGCTTGTGATTTGGTGCATGTGGAGTCTCGTCAACTCAGACCGACTTTACACATCACTAAAACACGTTAATCCTACACTTCTAACTGCT
This sequence comes from Sandelia bainsii, assembly GCA_032362345.1. Classification (NCBI taxonomy): domain Eukaryota; kingdom Metazoa; phylum Chordata; class Actinopteri; order Anabantiformes; family Anabantidae; genus Sandelia; species Sandelia bainsii. Next base: position 24,892,497 of record JAUMHL010000018.1, on the reverse strand, counting down.
GCAGGGATGTACCTCTGATCTTTTTTACCTTATTTGTAACACTAATAAAGCTCCACAAAGGCTCTGCTCATGCAGATTTTATAAAAAGGCAGAAAAAGGATATATATATATGTATATAGAGAAAAATCAATCATCCTTGCGTCTTCATTACACCATTATAAAACACGTGTTTTTTCAGTGCTATTTTGAGAATGCTGTTTACTTTTTCTATTATTCTAATGAATAATCTTGTTTTGCCAGTCACCTTGCTTAGTAGCTCTTTACGTCAAAGACTCGGATGCATGAGATAAGTGTGATGCAAGTGAGGTTAGTGAGATGTCTTTCTGGACAAGGTTGTCTACAGGAAGGACGGACATCCTGAGCACCTCCTTGAACTCAGCTGGTTTGTCCTACAGCAGTGATGTACTGTACATTAAAGGGATGCCAGAGTCAATGTATATCACAGATTGTGCTCATTAGACTTAAATTGGCATATATTTATAATTCAGGCACAACACTTTGGTAATACAGCTGTGATCATATTGTATTTATCTGTTCCAGGTCAAGAATGAATATGATGGCCTATTCAGCTATGTGGCCACGTGGTTGTTTATCTCAGTTACACCATGTTTATGAGCAGTGGACTGGTCTTTAAGTGTTTTTGGAACTACACCTAATGTACATCCAGCTGTTTACACAAAACTGTTTTCATTGGGCACAGTGCCCTAATGACATGGATCTTATTGTAGCGAAAGACTCTTAACAATAAAATTCAGTGAAAAGAAGGAGGTGTGGCTGTGAGCCATGTATGCCTTCATGCAGTTAACTGGTTTGCCTGCTGTGCCCACAGGAGCAATAGTAATAAAGTCGTCCAGTTTCCTGTTTTCAGACTGGAATTACAGGTGATTCCGGGGCTCTTCTGTACTAAACCAGGGTAGGACAGAAATTGCAATGGGAGAGCCATGGGTGTATTTGACAGGTCTTGTTTGCTAACAAGTTTTTAGAAAAAGAACGGGACTCCTTGTGTGAGGAAAAGGCGAAGTCAGACAGAAGTCATTTAGTGACATACAGCACACAAATGATTGTTTATTTGCATAAATATTTGTATTTATATCCACCTGAGAGAGACTCTTTTTAGTTTTGGTTTGGTCTCCATCAACTCATGAAGGAAATATTTGACTCTTTAAATGCTCCATTATGTTAACAGGCTAGTGGCTAACTGTCTGCTGTCTGCTGCTGAGAAGGTAGCGCACAGTCGGATTCTTCTTGCTTCTGACAGTGATGGGTCAATCAAAAAATTAAAGCTGCGACTGTAAAATAAAAGAGCTGAAAGACACCAAAACACTTTGTAGTTCTTCTAGTTCTAAGTGTATTTGCAAACTTGGGTCATAATTCTTTGTGAGGTTTTTACCACGAGTAATGAGTAACCACTCAAATTTTACACGCAGTCATCTGATCCATAGCTAATATAAAACATTGACTAGAGCAGCTTTAAGTTACTCTGTGTGTAGTTTTTCACCATTTCCAATTCCAGCCGAAGTATCAAATACAGCACGGTGGGTGACAGAACACGTTCCACAGCTTTGGTTCTGACTCAGGGACGCTGAGACGCATAAGTAGAAAGCAAAACACAGACGTCACAGATTGTTTTTCCTACGAACAAAATCAGATCATTTTAAAATGCAATTATGACAGCATTTTTTCAACGATGTTGAAACACCAGTAGATGATGAAAAAATATTTTGCTTTAGATAAACTGTGCCTTTGACCGTTAGTCGGCTGCCACTCATACAGAGTTGCAGTGAGGCTGCTGTATGTGTCAGTGGCCATCATCCTTTTCCTCTGCCTGCCTGCCTCTCTATCTCTCACCGTTTCAGTGATCCACCATCTAATCCTTATATGTGGGTCAAGCTAGAGAATTCTGAATCTAGGCTACAATATCAGAGTCATTACTTTACTGGTTTTCTCTGTAGTAAATATGAAAAAGTAAGTGATTGTCGGCTCATTCCTGGGGATAGGACAGTTCACCTCTTGCTGCTCTAGAAACTAATGTTCCTTGTTACTAAAATGCTTAGACTGTCATTATCAAACAGTTTTACTCCTTAGTAATTTCTCTGCAGCTTTTGTAGACAGATTCTTGTTTTGTTCCTTCATCTGTTACCTCCCCACCACTCCCTCCACTTCCCCTTACCAGCTGATAACATGGCAGGTCATCAGTTGCAGTTAGTGACAATGCAAAGTATGAAGCCATTAAGCGGCTTATGGGGATGTTGCTTCGCAAAATCAGGTTTTGTTCGAATCAGCAGCAACAGGAGCAGTGCAGAGATCATTCAGGGAGACGACAGCTTGAAGTATTAAGGAGGCTATCACAATATGCAGCGACTGATTTGTCTGCTGATGTGTTTATTTGCATTCTTGTACTGATTGTGTTTTACAGAATGGGAGTGCTTTGGCAGTGGATAAACTCTGAGTGGATGATAGATGACAGTTCAGGAAATTCAGCACTTAAAACATTGTAGTGTCTGTACTCCACAAATGAGATTAGATCTCAATCACCCCATGTCTGTCCTGTTTTCATCCCATATGATCACAGTGAAATAGTTCAGTGGCACTTCACAAAATACTTACTTACTTCCCTGGGAGGCAGAGGAAGTATTTTGTGGCACTTCACAAAATACTTCCTCTGCCTCCCAGGACCCAGAGTATGCTCTGTACAAATGAAGTGATTTTTTTTTTTTACAGAGTTCTATTGTTCATGTTGTGCACTGACATAGCAAAGAGGAAGAAACATGTTTTTCCTCTGATGGCGACTTTGTGTTGGAAACAGCTTTATTAATGTAAATGTCATACATAAATAAACTAGAATTTGGGTAACGAAATATTATAAGAGATTTGAACCAAATCTCGCTGTCTTCTCAAAAGACCATTAGACATTGGTGAAAATCGAAAAACACAACTAAGTGGACCTTTTTACTTATTTATTATTTTGTAACACAAACTGTTCATAAAAGCGTCCATGCTGAAATGTTTGAAAGTTATTTCTAATGTTGCGAAGTGTGAGAAATTTGCATTGCACCTTCCCTTGCCGTGTGTGCGTGTGTACTAACATGTTGTAACTTATGAGAATTGCAACCCCAGCACAGCACATGCTAGGATTGTAGTTTAGAGTGTGTTCAGTGTGTTGTGACCCTCTTGGGTGATGTGATGTTTTATTTAGATTGATTGTGGGTTGGACTGTTTCTGTGCAGTGTCTGTGCGTTGCTCTGGACTGTTGCAGCATTGTGTGCATTGTTGTGGCTAAAGTTGTTCACGGCTTAATTATGTTTAGCTGTCATTGTGCCGTTCACTGCTACGAGAACAAAGTGAGTTTTATTGCTTTTAACATTTATAACAACTTCATAGGAGCCTGTGTGTGAGAATATTAATAATGCTATTTTTTTTATGACTGGTCCAATTATCACAGTTATTCCTTACAGCTTTAAGAGCTGATAATGTGGTGTCTGCTCTAAATGTACAGTGGTTTCTGATGTTATTTTATTTGTTTTTTATTTTTTGATGTCACAGCTTTAAGCAGTTGTCATTTAAGCATTTGTTCCTTAAGGAATGGAGATATCTTCTGTAAATACACGGTAATAGCAGTCATTACAGTAAAGGTCAACACTGAATATTAGTGACAGTGATTGTGTTTGAATGGCTGCTATTGCACAACAGACAAGCTGTGATCAGCCACAACATCAGTATCAGAGTCAGAGTGGGAAAAATTTTTGGCCGGCCATGATCGACAGGTGTCAGAACACACCATTACAGCTTGCCCACCAGCTGGTATTAATGTTGTGGCTGATCATCTCTCGCTGACGATGGAGGATTTGAAGTCATGAATTTATGTTATGTTATGTTATGTTAGATTTTCCAGCCTGTTGTGAATGTCTGGAATTGTAAGAACATGAGACAGATGCTGTTGAAGTGTAGCTTAGAATCAGTGCCTGAATCCTCTCTGCCCTTTTTTTTCCCTAGCTGTCAGTGATGTCCAGATCTTAGGCGCAGATTGAACCTTCCTCCTATCATGGACTCCAAAAAGCCAGGCGTGCTGCGGCATCTCCGCCAAAAGATAATGCCACACCTCCGGCAAGGCAAGCCGAGCCCGAGCAAGCCAGTCATTCATCTTGAACCTTCTATGGATTACCGGAGTTCCTCCGTTCCTGACATGAGGCAGGAGTATAGCTGCGTCTCCTCCAGCACGCAGCAACAATACAACACTTCGAGCTACAGCAACCCCGCTACTCCGCTTCTCAAGCCTTCTAAGAGCCATACAGGAGGTGGGAGTGGCCTGAACATGGGTGTAGTTGGCAGCGGAGCTGGGAGGAGTGAGTACAGACTAAGTGTGCCTGTAGACGGTAGAGACTGGGCTTCCTCCCAGGAGTCATTCAACAGTCTCTGTGAGGACGAGAATAGTTCTCCAGACACACACTCCAGACGTGCCAGAGGGATGGAGCCTGAGGAGCTAGGCCTGCCGGAGCTGATGACCATCTACAGCCCAGACCTTCCCACTGTGGAGGTTTCCCAGCACAGCTCAGAGGTACAGAAACTTCATGTCAAAAGTTGTATGAGGATTTTAAAAGAACGCACCAATTCCTCAAACATAAGCAACAGTCCTTAGATGACCAGTATTATAATAAGTGCTTCAGCTTCCTGAGTGGTAGTAGCTTTGTAACCATAAATATCTTATTTCCATTTTTAAATGAATGCTGTAGCAACACTAACAGCGAGCAGTAATAAGCACTTATAGTAGTATATATTGTTTCCCTGTGACACACAGGTAAAAAAATAATACACTGATGAAGTTTTTCTGTACGATGACGGGTGTGAGGTGTCGGGTGTATTTGCACAGGATGTACAAAGTTTAACTTGGAGGAGCTGGATAAAGTTAGAGTCATTCCAAAATCAATAGTATTCAGCAGCACTAGGCAAACTCTGGCTGTGTGTGTTTTTGTACTGCCACATCTTTGCAACATCACAACACTTTCAACAGTGACAATGATGTGGGTTTGGGCATGAGCGCTAAACTGACATGGTCACCTTTAGCAGTTGCTACACCTTAGTCTTAAAGAATTTTTATTTATTTCAATTTTTTTAGAGGGCACATCCAAAATATCCCATCTAAGAACATTTAGCAACATTAGCAGGATTTCCTCTAATATGATATTATATTGTCGGTATCTAAAGTGTAGAATCAGTAACATGCTCATCGTCTCACGTAAAGTGGTGGTTGTTACACTTTAATGGCTAACCTATCAGTCAAAATTAGTACAAAACAGCAGAGACCAAAGGATGGCTAAACATGAACCCAGTTTTGTCCTGCCTACGGAATAAACATTTATCATTTCCCTGCCTTCTTATTGATAATAGGTGGCAGGCAGCTGAGGCTTATAATGGCTCAGCTATCGGAGCGCAGAGAGAAAGAAAAACAAACATGCTGCAGACGGACACAACAAAAGCACATACAGCATCAGATAAAATTACAGACATCACTAAATAGATTCAAAGTCGTATATCAAGAGCAGGAAATGCCGTAAAGCAAGTTCATTAAGTGCCACAGTGCGTGTTCTGACAGCAGGTATGTCTCTTCAATACCTGTCTAATCCCATAACATCAAACACCTAATTCTTCTGCTACCGATGGGAGGAGGGCTTTCACTCTCGAGTTCATGCAAGGATATCCAAAGTTGAGGCCTGTATATCTTCATAATGTAATGGTGACCTTGTTTACAGAACTAAACCTAAAGACACGTCTTTAAATGTGTTTGCTATTCAGGCAAAACATACAAGTTATATTCAAGCTTATGGTTCAGTAAACATCATGTTCAGTGGATTATACGATGAACAAAAAAACAATTGTCCCACATCATCTCCGACTACACAAGCTTCGAAGGCTTCCTTTACTTCATTAATTCAGCAAGTTATATTTCAGAGTGCTGATTTTTTAAGTTTAGAATACTTTTTTTTTTTTTTGCAATATTTTCCTTAACAGTGCATGTTCTTAATTCCTTTGAAATATTTTTTTTCTAGTTTTCTTGTGGGTGGGTTGTTGTCAGCGCATGGCTGAAGTATGAATGACATGTCAGTTACATTGGTTTTCCACAAATAAACCAAATGTGCTGCTGAACCACAACAGCAAACTGTGAATGTTGTCTAAAGACTTTGCACCACACCTATGATGGCCTCACTGACAAAACTTGGCATTTGGTTCAGGAAGCTCTAAACTGTTTTCTACACAATATCTTGCCCTCACTTGGAGCCTTTTTCACTAAATCCAGGAAAAGAACCTCACACCCTGTGCAATGTATTAACATCTGCTTGGTACTTTGGGATTAGACATATATATATATATTACCAGCTTTTGAATATATTGGTGTGAAATGTCCCTCAGAGGATGAATTGTAATCACTGCAGTGATCCCTTACCTTTTATTTGTGACCTTTGGTTCATGGGCTGTTCACATGGATGGATTCAAAAAGGTTTGCTAGCAACAGCTGCCACTCTTGTGAATGACATCTGGCTCATCGTTGTGTACTGTAATTTACTGGGACAGAAGGAAACTAAATACAGTTCGCAGTAGCAGAATATGTAAATTAGTGGTTTACTTTGTATGTCAATGTGAGGGATTCACAGAAGAGCTGCAGCTTTGGTTTGAATAGCATCTTTAGTTTAGTTAATATTGTATTCACATTGTGTGTATTCCGTAATTACACTGGTTTTTAACAGCTACAACCTGGCACCATGTATTGCACTGTAAAAGTTATTTATTGAACATGATCTGAAAACCAGGGAGATTAAAGGGACCCAGCAGCTGATTTTTGTCTTGGGGTGACAGAGCAGGTTAATCCTGCGGTGCTCTCTTGAGCGCCATGCCCTTGAAAGTTGTTAAAACCACACTAGAGAGTTTCAGAAAGATGAAAATCACCAATCTGACTTTCTGAAGATAAAAATGCAACCTTTTTTTCAGTTTTGAAAACTGAACAAGCACAAAATGCTCTGTCTCTTATGGTTTAAAGTCAGATTTGTAGGCACGTTTCTCTCAGTTGAACAACAGATCCGAACAAGAGAGCAGAAAAGCAAATTCCCTTTTTTTCATTACTATGTTCTTTGGTTTACCTCTGTTCAGTCTCCAGGATACAGGAATTTTTAATAACTGCTCAGAGGATTTGTCCCTGGTGGTCGAAATGCCACAGAGACCAGGTTCCTCAACCTTTAGCTTATCAGCAGACTGAAACTTTCCCTTTTCATCATCTGGGACTTTTTTTTCCCAAAATCTTTTGTCATATGTAATATGTCAAATGGTAGATTTTTGACATGTATTTATCTTGCCACGAGTTAAAGGACGGGGACATCCACAGTGTAAGTGCTGCTATCTCATTTGGGAATTTGTTACTTCATCAGGTCATCTGTGTTGTTATTATTAATGGTATTTACTAAATATCTATCTCAAATTCTAGCATCCTGCTGAAAAGGTGATTTTAACCTCTGTGGTAAAAGGACTCTGCAGTAGACTGTTTCTGACAGCGACTGTGTTTTTTTATTTCTTTTTGTTATGGCTTGTGCAGACTGCAGCATTGTGTTTTTGATGACACACACTGATGTCAAAGTTTAATTCCAGATTATTGTGCTGTGTTCAGGACATGATGAGACCGTGGACTGTGTGTGGTTCACACAGCGTTATTGTGTGTCATCCTGGCTTTTTGGGCCTGTCAGGATTGGGACTCTTAGCCGGGGGATGTCAGGTGACCAGATTTTATTCACTGAAAGATGCTTGATTTGGTGGAGAGGCTTAGTAGTGAATTCAGTCATCCATTGCATGGAATCATAGGTGACATACAACTGCACAAAGGCATCAGAAACCAATCTTCTCCAGTTCAGAGTTGGTAGGAAGAACTTTAAAAGCCAGTGATCTAGTGGAGTGATGATGCTATCTGGACTTGAGCATGGTGACTGTGGCGCAGTAGGTGGAGCAGTCGGCAGTAGTCGGGTTTGCGGTTCGCTTCCTGGTTCCACCAGATTCCTGGCCCTATGTTGAAAGGTCCAAGGACAAGACACTGAACTTCGAACCCTTGGCACCTCAAAGGGGCAGCCTGTCCACAAGAATAACCCCAAGGGGACTGATAAAGTATCAATTATTATTAGTTATTATTAGTGTCAGTTGAGAGCGTGGATTGGACTTGAGGCATCAGTGTGCCTTTTGCTCTTGTGAAATGCAAACATTTTGTCTTCATGGAGATTAGGGAAAGCTTCAAATTAAACAGGCAAATCTTTGAGTCATTAAAAGCAGCCTGTAATCTGGAGAAAGCCGTTTTTTTCCATGACAAGATGTCTACAGCAGAAAAATGTTACAGCTGAGTTTGAGAACAATCACTATTTATATCCAGAGTGAAAAACTGGATATAAATATAAAACTGGACCATTGTTAAACATAATTATTATTATAAAAGGAATACCCACAAAAACGTGGCCTATGTGATTAAAGCCCTAATGACAACATGTTGTGACTTTACAAATTCTTAGCAGAATGCTGTGATGCAAAGGACAATCAAGTAAAATATGACTGTATGGTAAATTCTAATAATATATAACATATCTCATTAAAGAATTTGGAAACTCTGTGCTTTTTTTTACACATTGCTGGGTATCTCAGTATTGCATTGATACCAACCAAAGTGGGTCCATAACAAAAGCTAAAACCAATAATGATAATTTGTTGTGTGTGTGTGTCCAATGTGAGATGGGGAACGAGACTCTGAGTGTGTCAGAGAACATCAGGGATCCTCCGAGGTCTTTCCTGCTCACCATCAGCCTGAAGGAAGGACGCAACCTGGTCATCAGGGACCGCTGTGGTAAGAACCTCATCTTGGCACATCTGTTACAACTGTTACACTGCCCTAATGCTGTCAACAACATTCACCACTACACAATTTTAGCTTTACCACCTGTGATGTAATGATGAGGTGAATTGAATTGTGACACGTGATACTACAGGACAACAGGAAGGTCTAGCAATGGCCTCACCTAGTGTAGGGAAATGAAAACACATTCTGACTCCGATACTCTGCAAACAACACAAAATCAACAGGCTCTTCAGCAATTGTTGCGTAAAAAAATACCTTAATGGTCAAAACAAATTAGCTGCAGGAGCAAATAATACTTAAGCATGTTGCAACAGCAAATGAGAAGTGTAGTGGTGGTATTCTACTCATTATTATACACATGGTTCTACAGTTTGGCACCTACGTAGTCATTCATCATATACTTCATGTGTGTGTATGTATATATATATATATATATATATATATATCACAGTGAGTTAGTGCCACTACAGTTATTAATTTATTGTTCCATTTGAGTTATGCAGCGGTCGGTTGAATTTGTTGAACTCTTTTTCATTTATGATTTATCCCTGTAGTATGTTGTCACTGCTGAAACAACACACAACACTGAAGATATGCCTGCTCGCACTTTGCCTTAATGTAGATTTGTTTACTAAACTCAGAGTGCGTGTGTGTGTGTGTGTGAGTGTGTGAGTGTGTGTGTGTGTGTGCGTGTGTGTGTGCGTCCAGTGGAGTGTGACATTTGAATCTACCAGAAAACATCTGTGTGTCCTCTGCTGGTGTGGATTTTCTGCTTGTGCCGGCCTCAGTTTGTGTGATTAACCTTGGCTTGTTAATCATGGCTGGAGATATCTGCTTGATTACACTGTGTTATTGACTCCAGGGACACCAACGACTGCCAAGTGTCAGATTGGCCGTGAAGCTTTTAGAGTGGGATTCCACACAACATATTAGAACCTGTCGGAGCCACACCCAGCACTGAGTACACAAGGCTTTTCACTCTGGACATGTACAGTCACTTCAGAAAGTATTCAGACCCTTCACCTTGTTCACACTTGTAGATTTGTTGTAGATTCAATTGGAATTTATAATTTTTTTCCCTATGAAACCACACCCAATAACCCAGAATTACAAAGGAAAACATGTTTTTACGAACTTTTTGCAAATTAATCAACAACTGAAAGTTCTTAGTATAAATGTATTCAGACCTTAAATTCCCGACTTTGCCGAAGCCTCTTTTGGAAGCAAGTAAAGATTTGAATCTTCTCTGTACACCTGGTTTTGGGCAGTTTATGCCGCTCTTCCTGACCGCTCCATCAGACTGGATGCGAGGTATCTCCTGAGCAAATTTTCTTGAAGGACTTCCATCAATTTTGACCAACCTTTCTGTTCCTGCTGCTAAAAAAAAAACACCCTCATAGGATGATGCTTTCACCACCATGCTTCACCATAGAGATTGTATTAGCCAGATGATGAGCAGTGTCTGGTGTTCACCAGGCGTAGTGCTTGGAGTTTAACTTTGTCTAATTAGACCTGATAAACATTTTCCTTTAAATGACATTTGGCAAAGTCCAAGCAGGCTGCCATGTCTTTCATTCAAATAATTTATTTTGTTTAAGAGTGTCGTGCATCTAGCCACTCTGCCATAAAGGCCTTTGATTGATAGAGTGCTGCTGAAATGGTCGATTCACCAGAATAGTCTCTCATCAATACAGAGGACTTCAGAAGCTCTGTTAGAAAAGCTGTTGAGTTCTTGTCCTTGTACTCAGTTTAGCTGGTAGGACAAAAAACACCGCAAAGGGTCTGAATACTTTCTTTAATGATTAATTTTGTCTTCTGTGTTTTACGGCTTTGAAATTACACAACCAGGTTCTGGGTAAAGATAATGTAGAAAATAAAGGGGAGGACGATTTGACTTATAGTACATGTAAACAGACACAAACTGTGTGAGTCTCTATAGCTTGATGCTCTCAGCTGGTTGACAGACAGAAAAGTCACAGATCGTACTTTGTTTATTCTGAGGTGAAACTGATTTGACAAAACAGCAGCAAATGTGAGAAAAAAATAAAAACATTTTCATAAGAGCTCCTAATAATGTATGATTTATTTATTTCAGTCCTGGTACTGTCACCTTTAAGCGTTACTCTGCCTTTTTGTGAAATAATGATATCAAAACCTGATTGGCTATTCATTCAGGAAATTGTGGTCACATTGGTTGGGTAGGAAAAAAACCACATCCTGCATACAGACACACGAGAGACACCCTGCAACAGTGAACGGGCCAGTCCTCCTTTTAACTGGAAACGAGTGCATTTTCCTATAAGTTAAGAAACAAGAGTAAATGACTATATAGCAACTTGTCATTTTGAAATCAGAAGCTTGGTAATTTCATTGGTATTTACTACAGTCTGACGCAATGAGAAGTCAACGCTACTTTTGTAATATGAACTGATAAGAGGAGGAGATGTGAACCTGTTTCTGTCACTTTATAAATACAAACTAAACCAAACAAAACATTTTCTTTTACTTTATAAGACCTTAGAGTTATTTTCAGACTAAATTAACAGCTGCTGTTTGGTCTCTTAAACAACTAACACATTATCCCCAGTAGCAGATTCTATCAGCATGAATAATTTTGTTTCCTGGTGAGTCACCAGTACCATGTTCCAGTCTGATCAGAATAGTGGACAACAATAATCCTTTCAGTAAATAAACTGCATTGTTTTATGTCGTTCCTTTTTAAGGTACCAGTGACCCATACGTGAAATTCAAATTGGACGGGAAAACATTCTACAAAAGCAAAGTGGTTTACAAAAACCTCAACCCCATTTGGAATGAGACCTTTTCTATACCTGTGAAAGATCTGAATCAGAAACTGCACATCAAGGTAACTTCTGTACCACTCTTACACAATTAAATGCAATATTGTTTTTATTTATTATTTTTACAATAAGACTTATTAAAATCCTCATGGTCAGTCAGCCAGTGTAGGAAAAGCACTATATGAACACATATGAAGTGTTGTGTGCGTCTTAATAATAGTCAGTGTGGAATTTTTGCTGGGTTGTTAGAACATTTCTTGTTATGTACAGTGTTTTGGGGATTTACAGTGTTTGCATCTCAGATGGTGCAGCAAGGGACTAATTTGCATTCACACACAAGTATGGACCAAGTGGAAACTCATCAGAATTAGTTTAATGACATTTCTGCTGTATGACATAAGTCAACACACAAGTTAAACATTTTAAACAATTCTTTTAATGAGGATTTTGTTACCAGACCACTTTATGCCAAGTCACAGGCCCCTCAGGCTCAGAGCATGTTAGTGCATGTTATCTACCTTGCAATATTTCTTCAGTGAATCTTATTTGCAAAGAAGTAATAAAACCACTTTGATCAGAATATGAGGTTCCATGGACAGTAGTACTCGCTCTTACAGTTGCTGTACCCATGATGCTTTCTGTATGATGTGTTGTTGTTTGACATCACACACTGTAGGTGTATGACCGTGACTTAACAACTGATGACTTCATGGGCTCAGCCAGTGTCCTCCTGAGTGATCTGGACTTTGACAAGTGAGTATCTCAGTGAGAGTACGGTGTATTCAGTGTCTGCTGGAGACATTTGGAGTGTGCACAAGTGTCTGTGCCTTATAAACTGAAACTGGGTTGCATACTGATATTTTTTCCCACAAACACTAGAGATGTTCCAAGCCAATCCTGCTGATTTGTATTCTGTATCAATCTGTAAGATTAATGTGAGAACATAGCACCCTTTGTGTGGTGCTACGTCTGTGTTGTTTAACTCATCAAGGTGAAAATACCATAAAATAAAATCACTTGTTGCTCCTTAACTATGAAGCATGCAGTTTCAGTGTATAATCAGTATCTATGCAACCAGTGGTACTCAGTGCCTTTGGTTTTTTTTTTCCTTTTACTCTATCTATCTGTCTGTCTGTCTGTCTATGTATGTGTATATGTATATAAAAAAAATTGAGAGATCATTGCAAAATTATCAGTTTCTCTGATTTTGCTATTTAAAGGTATATGTTTGAGTAAAATTGACATTTTTGTTTTATTCT
>JAUMHL010000018.1:24845710-24879489 GCA_032362345.1 Sandelia bainsii | reverse complement strand
TAACTTAGGAAGTGTTCAGAAATCAGTATTTGGTGGAATAACCCTGATTTGCAATCACAGCTTTCATGCAGTGGTCTTAATTTTTTCCAGAGTTGTGTGTGTGTGTGTGTGTGTATGTATATATATATATGTATACATACACATACACACACATGTATATATAATATAATATATGTATATATACATAATTATATACATAATTTTCTGTTTAGGAAGTGTAGTAGAAGTAGTTAGTAGAAGTGTTTTTTTCTAGTAATAGAAGACTGCTGGTTAATTTCCTCTCTCCTGTATGAAATTGTGCCTCTCAGTAAAACCATATTGTGTTGTGTTTTTGTTCTGACTAAACACTGCCTCTCTCTGACCCAGATCTCTTTAACTTTAAATGAATTTCTTCTACCGTTTTGATTCAGAGCCAACGAACTGTCCTTGCCATTGGATGACCCAAACAGCCTGGAGGAGGATATGGGCACTGTGCTGCTGAACATGAGTCTGTCACTCAGAGATGGAGACAACAAGAGAAGCCATGTATGGCAAGCTCCCCTATATGTTGTTGTGTATTGGTATTTATGGCATGTTTCTGTTTTTATCCAGTCGTTCTGTCTATGTCCTACTAACCAAAGTGTAATTTTTATTTTGCACCTAACATGCCCACTCCTGTTGGCAGCGGTGGCCCCAAAAACGAAAACGAAGTATTAGGGTAAGACATGATGGAGGGAACACACTGAATAGATATTAAGTTATATTTACTTTGGTTAGCATTCTTACACATATTTGCCAAAGAAAAGAGAGAATTCACTACATAGGTGATAAAAACTGCAGTGAAATGTAGACAGATAAATACAGAGCTTTCACTCAGGTATGTATTCATTAACAGTTAAATTGATACCATAATGAAGCTGATCTCCTAATAATGAGAGTTTCTATTGGTACTGTAGCTGTTTTGTTTTGGTAGCTGCATGTACTTATGTTCATCTGAGTCATTTTTGTCTTTTTGCACAAGAGGGCAGCAAATCACCACTTTTTTTTTTATAAATAAAGCAGCAGCACTGTTATTGTGGCACATTATAACTCATAAATATAGATCAACAAGATTAACCATTAAAGCTCATTAACTGTCAGTGGTTATGTGATTACCCACAGCTGCTGGAAAGCGTAACATTTTTTTGATATTCCTTTGGCTGTTTTTTCCCATGCTGCTGCAATACGCAACTTGATTTGTTGTGTCTTTCAAGTCATTCTTCTACACACCACTGCTAAACGGAGCTATAGTCTTTGAAGAGAGACTCAATTTATTGCTATAATTAATTATGATATATTGATACAAGTTCAAAATTAGTATAACACAGGTATAAAAGAGTTATAAAGCACATTCAGTAATTTTCAACTACAGTAATTTCTAAAGTTTTCTTCGCCACAAGAAACTACTGGTCATAAACAGAGTAAAAAAATGTTGGAGCAGCAAAACCTGAGAGAACACATTCTTGGAATCATGCAATTTGGTTATGATAACAAAGAAAGAAATACAATAGTTCAGGTCTTTAGATGAGTCTAGTCATTGTGTTCTCACTTCTCACTGAAGAGATGTTTCACCCATAGTGCAGCTGCTGTGCTGCTTGTTGTGCCATTTTCTGTACACACCATCCCCTGTGGTGTACGAATCTATCAGTCTGACTCCGATCCTGCAGCTCTTTTTAAGCTGAGGCTACCACTGTGTTTGTCATCTTTGTTTATTCCAGGGATTAGTCAGGGAAATTTGACCTTATCTGCATATTTCTAGATAGAATTGCAATCACACAAGTCTGTATTTTGGAATTGTTTGCATTACTGTACCTAATAAAGTGGCCTGTTGCATGTGCACGCTCCTCTGCCACTGAAGTTGCTCATTGTAGTATTGCCAGATCAATGCACTGTTAATTAAAATGTGATTTTCTGCCTATGCACAGGGCAGAACAGAGTCCGACAAGACAGCAGCGTCAGCTTGATCTGTGTTAATTGAATCTGAATTCAATTTTTCTCCCTGAAGCACTTTGTCTTCATCTAAGCTCAGCTAATTATCTTAGAATATGGCTCCCTTTTATATGAAAGAGTGAAATTCTGCTTTGCACTGTAGCTACTGCAGGCTTTACATAATCACTCTTCTTTTTCATTGGAGAAAATATTTAATGCTGTCTCATTCAGAGGTCCAAGCTAATGATCTGGAGCATGTTTGCATCTAATTTACACCTTATAATAGTGTAGGTGTTTATTTCTTAAACAAAGAAAGAAATTATTTTTTTCCCTGTTTGTATTCTGGGTGTATTTTCTCTCATTTTCCTTCTTACCCCCGCTCTCTTCTCTCTCTTAAATTCTCTCTTTCAGTCAGGAGTTTCTCCTCAGAGCTGTCGCCTGGCGGAGACACTGAAGAAGAGTCAGCTGTGGACGTCTGTTGTGTTAGTGACTCTGGTCGAGGCTCAAGAGCTGCCGCTGGACTCTCTGGGAGGTCAGCTCTTCGTTCGCTTCAGACTGGGAGAGCAGAGATACAAAAGCAAGGTACTGGATGGAGGACAAAAGCTTTTCACCTCTTCCTACCACCTTTAGATTGTCCTTGTTACTCCTAAAAACTTTCTAAATGCACCTGCAGTGTTTCGTATTTTCTAGGTATGTTGTCATTGAAGATTTCTTAAAAATAGTGTTAAAGTGTTGTAAATAGCGAAGTGTACCATCACACTGCTAATAAAAAACAAGGAGAGGGATATATTAAAATGTTGTTTAAAAAAAATAAATTAAAACATGGGCTGGACCCAAGCTCTCACTGCCGCTCATCTTGGCAGCTGGATGCTGTTCAGCAGTGATGCTCCCTTTCTTGTCTTGTGGGCTCTGCGGCTACTGTCACTGATGATCATCTTGCTGTTCTGCAACAACATCTATTACTTATCAAAGCTGAATGCTAATGAGCAACGTTGTTCCTTCTTCTTTTCTTATACACAGGTTCAAAGTGACACTAATTGCTTTGTTTACCTTCATGTGCCGTGGGGATTTCTAATGCTGCTAAACAACAAAACATTCACACACTCAACTAGTGTGTTGAAAAATGACATTTACCAGCGTAGTTCAAAATCTTCACGTGCTGCCACTACTTAACAGTGGTGGAAGAAGTATTTAGATACTTTACTTAAGTAAGAGTAGTCATACCACACTGTCCTCAGTAAAGGCTTATATTAATAGATAATAATACACCATAGGTTATGATTATTTTTTATTTAAACCTGTGAAGTAACTAGTAAAGTAGTAGCATAGTTGAGTAAAAAGTACAATATCTGAAATATAGTGAAGTAGAGCTATAATGTAATACAAACTGGAAATAGTCAAATGAAATACAAGTACCTCAAAATTATTGGTAGAGTACAGTTCTTTTCACCGCTGCTAGTAGTTTACAAAAAAGTCCATGTTTAGTGACACTGAACTGATTTAAAAGTAAAAGTTTATTAGTACAGCAGGGAACGGATGTCTAGATTTTAATGGCTTCAGTTATTGTTCACATGTGCATAATGGGTGAATTTGTTTTTTTCATGTTGAATGTTTTTCTGATGCAGAATCACTGCAAAGTGGCCAACCCTCAGTGGAGAGAGAGGTTCACATTTAACCAGTTTTTGGACAGTCCAGAAATCCTGGAGGTGGAGCTCTGGTCCAAGGAAGGACGAAGGACAGAGGAGTGTTTGGGAACGTGAGTCTCTGCTCATCCTGCTTTCAGCTCTTTTAGCCTGTGCTTTTGTATGTGTATCTACAATATATGTATGTACTGTCACAAGCACACCTGTGTGCATTATGCCAGTACTGTATAGACCTTTGTGCTGAGTGTTGCACAGTTTATAGGTCTGCATGAATGAAACTGTGCTCTGTGTGTGTTTGTGTGTACAGGTGTGAAGTGGACCTTTCCAAGATGCCTTTTGATCGTAGGCAGCTGTTCACACACTCCCTAGGCCACGGGAGAGGACGCTTGGTCTTCCTGGTCACACTGACCACAAGCAGTGGCGTCTCCATCTCTGATCTCTGCGCTGCACCTCTTGACGAACTTCACGAACGTCAGATCCAGCTGGACAACTATGTCAGTATCTGTACTTTGTGTACCGTGTGTTTTCAGCCTGTACTTAATGCACAGGCAGCATCACTTCACCACCATGACCCAGTTGAAGTGTTAATATACTCGATGTCTTTATTTGAATGTTACTGCTAAAATCTTTAAAGATTTTAAAGTGAATATTCAGTCTAAACCTAGTTGTTGTCTGAAGCTGATAAAATATCTCTAGAATTGAGACACTTTTATGTTATTTAAATACAACGTTTTGCAGCACTTTCTCTGTTCTGCGTTGGAGGGCCAAGAGATGGCAGTGTCTAACTGGGAATGTGGTGAGAGCCCACAACAGGGATTTCTGCTCATTTCTGCTTCCCGCTGAGCTAAATATTTTTTTTAATTTCCTGTCTTGATATCAAATAGTGATTTAAGTATTAAGTCTGTAGGTGTTACTAAAGATATATTTAGGTGTTGCAATCAAAAGACATGCCATGATTGCAAATGAACATGTACCCTTCTGGCAAACTATACTTGATGACAGAGAGGAGGGAATAAATACAATGAGACACCATCAATTTAAAACCAGACTCAATTATAACCTGCTTCATATTTTATTATATGTTATTTTTTTCATATTTTATTCAAATCATGCACATTTTGCCGTTTATCATTTTCCGTGCAAATCATACATTGTCTTTTTTTTTTTAAACTTTTTTTTGCAGCCAGTGATTTCAGTTTATCATAGGAAAACGTGAAACAAGCTTACAGCGACTTGAAACTTAAATATGTAAACCATTATGGTGCGATTGTAAATACACACTGTTTGGATGTCTTGGTGGTGGTCTTGCAAGTTCTTAACAATATGACGTGTTTTTCTAACGCATTGTTTTCTTTCAGCATGGTAATGTTTTTCTAATGTATTTTTGTTTATTCTGCAATGTTTCTAATGGTAAATGAACAAAACTGAACATAAAACCAGAAATTTTTATTTTTTCAATACTATTAAAAAGTAGCCCAGTGCTCAGCCAATTGAACATTGTGTTGCAAAAAAAACCCATAAATACACAATAGGACTATATATGCTTTAGCTTTCTTTTCTAATGAGCATATGGATTTCTGTGGCCTCACGATTTGAATCTTGATTCTGACAATTAATGTGTATTATTTTTTTATCGAAAGCTGGACTCTAGGAACAAATGTTTTAGCTTTTAGCTTTCAGATATTGGCATCCAAAACCATTTCATTGGCTGTGATATTTGGGCATTCAACGTGATTAAATATTTTTGCTGCTAGACTTGAATGAAAATGACAGTCTGGTACATGTATCTGATAACAGTCTCTAGTCGATCCTGATTCTATTAAGAAAATATGTGTGCAGTGTTGGTGGACTTAAGTACTCTCTGAGTGTTTTCTAGTTTAAATGTTCAGAAACACTCATGCATGTTATCTGCTTACTGTCCCCACAGAGTTTGAAAAGGTCCCTGAAAAACCTCTGTGATGTCGGCTACCTTCAAGTCAAAGTTCTCAAGGCTGTCGATCTGATTGCAGCTGATTTAAATGGTAGGTCTCACATATGAAACGTATTCTGTTGTTAAAATAGAAAAGATCAAGGGAGCCAAGCGTTAAGATGTTGTGTTGTTTTCTATAGGCAAGAGTGACCCTTTCTGCGTGTTGGAACTAGGGAATGACAGACTGCAGACCCACACGGTGTATAAGAGCCTTTACCCCGAGTGGAATAAAGTCTTCACATTGTCCGTTTGACTTTCTCTTTCCAAACACACGTTGTCATTAATGCTAGAGGATGTTTGCTGTTTCACTTTTTAAAACAAATTGAAAAACTGGGACATGATGCTATAATTTGCTACAAATAAGTATCTGACCTCCTTTTTTGTCTCCACAGCCCTGTCAAAGATATTCATGATGTTCTGGTGGTGACTATCTTTGATGAGGATGGAGACAAGGCGCCAGACTTCCTGGGAAAAGTTGCCATTCCCCTGCTCTCGGTACATACTACCTCACTAAGAGTCCGTCATGCAGACAATAGACTAATCTATTTACACTCTGTGTCTAAATTAAAGTGAAGAGGGCGTTAACACTCCAGCGGGTTGAAGACTTGCTAAGATGTAATTCAGCATGACTGATGGTCAGGTTCATGGCTGAGTTCAGCACCTGATGCCCTTTCTGTCCTGCAGATCCGCAGGGGACAACAGATTGCCTTCCCACTGAAGAAAGAGGATTTAGGTGGGCTGTCGAAGGGGAGCATCACTCTGGAGCTGGAGGTTATTTTTAACCCTGTAAGTAAAAGCTCAGCTTACACTGAGGCCAAGAAGGATATGAAAGGTGAGCCTGATTCTCATTGCTTTATTACATTTTTTTAAATCAGGTCAGAGCAAGTATAAGAACCTTCCAACCCAGAGAAAGAAGATTCGTGGAGGATAATCCCAAATTTTCTAAAAAGGTTTGACACAGTTTGACACAATTTTAATTTCAGACATTAAGATCCTTTGCTTAACTTAAGCAAGATACTGTTAAAATAATGGTAAGTTCCTTTCAGCTTCATTAGAGGTTAGAATGTATTAGATTAACAGGAAATAAATCAGTGATTATACAGTATATTTATATATTGTGTTTCAGATTCAGATGTTAAGACGTCTTATTTCTTGATGTTCATGTTTTTCTGTGTAATAATAAACTTTAAGTCTTTAAGTTTTAGACTGACTTGTGTTAGGTTTTAGGACGTTGTGACAGTGTCATTTTTCACATTTTACTCACAAACAGTGAGTTAGTTAATAAAAAAATACTTGACAGCGCTAACCTTAATTGTAAATGGTAAACACTATAAAGAGCAAATGTTATCGAGACAGAGGTTAGAAGTCACTGAACTCTGTGATACTTGAATAATTGCAGTTTAAAACAATAAAAGCTTAAAAACAGAGATATAATAACAAACTTGTACAAATATTACCAATTCTTTATTCAACTAGCTTTAACAAGAACACTTTTTACATAGATTTTTTCTAAAAAGCTCCAAAACCAAGACGTTTGCTTGAATTAGTTGAATTGAGCTTTAATTGACCCCAACTGTGACTGAGTTCTTGTTCACTGTTCTGCTACATTAGTTTGATATACAGTGTGCAAGACAGGGTGCGAGACAGGGTGCCTGACTGTCTGTACTTCCCACAAAGACTCATTGTTATCAGACAGAACATTGCCCACTAACACCGAAATTGGCTTACGCTCTGAAGACTCAGATCTTAACGTGCACGTTTTCAGTCTGTTTTAATGCTGGAAGTCTTGGTTGACAAAATCAGGTCAGATTACTGACATTTTTTGCCCCCTGACCATAATTTCATTGCAAATCATTCCAGCTGCTCTCAGTATCCCACTAGCTGACTGGAGGTACTCCGGTATGAATTGAGCCTAACTATTGTGATATTTATCTGTTGTGCATGTTTGTAATCTGTATCTTTCAGGCTCTGGCCAGAAACGTGCTGCGTGTTCAGACTCTGTACAGGGCCATCATGTTGACTCTGCAGTACATCAAAAGCTGCTTCCAGTGGGAGAGCGTTCAGCGGAGCCTGCTAGCCTTCCTGGTGAAGTGCTTTAACTGCTTATCAACACAGTATCTGCATTTCCCTCCAAGCCTGCAGAAGACAACCGCAGTCTGGCTAACCCCTACTTGAACTCTCCTAGTGAACATCTTAATCAATGCGGTGTTGGGCTCAGCAGAAACGCGGGCTTGGCCCTGGCTCTGAGTTGGAGTGGACGCTTTCAGTGTTGCGTGTCTTGTGAATGCAGAGAGCCTCAGCTGGAGAGAGTAGAGTCCCGGTGGAGTCGAGATAAAGTCTATTTTTGTTCTACTTCTCTGACAACTCATTAACCCTATGTCCAATCTGTACTCAGTTTGATTTAGACCCCATTATGCCGACAGAAGTCCAATTAAAAGGCTCTTCAGAGATAAGGCTGATTCTCCATCCTGCCATTGTTCAGTACAAGTGTTAAGCAAGTGTGAAGACAGAAATACAGGAGTAGCATTTTGGCCCTTGTGTTCAAAGTGCTACGTGAAGTGGGTGCTGTTTTTTTTTTTTTGACATTATTCTCTCCCACGTCTAGGGCCATCAAAATGGCATACGGCAAGTTGTGCATTAACTATGCAGGCAATCAAGGTCAATGAAAGTTCTTTTTGTTTTTACAGCCAATGTCCTGTAGATGGCACTAAAGCTTTTCTCAGCATCTCAAGACTTTCTTAGGAGACTGGTAAAGACATACTGTACGCCAGCCAATAGTACAGTTTGTTCAATTTCCTGTGAAAAATGGGAGCTGTAACAGAGAGCTGTTATCTGAACAGAAGCCACTGTCTGTGTATCAGCTTTGGTTTGGCCATTTAGTTTTATAAATTTAGGATTATTTGGTCCTATAACACCAGCATGGGGTCAAGGCTCAGTCTACTTTCACCAGATACTGCAAAAAATAAATTTAAACCACAGTTCATGTGCATATGCCCACAACAGAGAACTATTTTTTCACAAGAAAAGATTGTAAGAATCTTCATAATCTGTTCTCTTATGTAGTGTTAATCTTTAGGGATAATTGTTGCCCGATAGCTCAGACAAACACTGAAGTGGAAATCATACAAGCATGAACAAGCACACCGCGTGCACACACATCCTCCCACCACATCTCAGCGTTTGAAAGACAGTACCATCTGTACTCCTGTTTTCACACTAACGCTGCCTGCCTTTTCAAGCCTCAGTGAGAAGAAATGAATGCCTGCATAATATTGCCAAATAAGAGTAATGAATCAAAGCTTCACTTTTCGTGACAGCATACAGTGACAAACCACCTGCAACATCTGCCGACAGTCAGGCGCCTTCGTGCAAAGAGCTTTTCATGAACACAGTATACTTTAAATGCGTCTTAAAAGATGCGAGTTACCTCAGCGAGAGGCCTCCGTTGTCACTTTGTTAATACCTCCCTACCCTCTAACGGATCATGCTTTGTGACTTTATTCGATTTAGATTATTTTATGACTTTTCGGCAATTTTTATTTTGAGTGTTAAACCAGGAAAAAGTGCAAGAACACAAGTCCTACGTGGAAATCATTGTTATCAGTGTGCTTCCACTTCATCCTCCCACTTACTCACATTATATGATCTTCTTTCATAAACAGGGCCTTTTTCAGCTCTGTCACCCAGTCTTTAGAAATAGGATGTCCAGTCTTCTTCTGGCGTCCGACAAAAATGTTTTGCACAGAAAACAAACAATTCACAACCAATTAAAAATGCTTTTGTTCAATTCAGCCACAAGGTTGACTGCTACAACGTTAATTCTTCTGGCAAGACCATTAGAATATATTAATGCTGTGCTAATGTTAGCGCAACTTTGGTTAGATATTACGGTTCTCTGACTTTATTAATCTTCTCCACGCTGCTTTTGTTAAACTACATCATAGCATTTAGCCTTATCCCATAATTGTCACCTGCAGTCACTGTTCTGCAGAAGCTAGATGTTCTGGCTTTAAAACAACAAACGGTGTAAATGATGTCAGTGATTTGTGTGCTCTTCAGTTGCCTCTGTGCCATGCCAAACTGTTCCTCGAGCATTAATGTGGGAATCCTGCTCCTTTCAAAAAAGTTCAGTAGCTCTCCCAACATTAGGTAGCTATTCATTTTTTTTTGTATTTTTTTCTGATTGTATTTCCAGATCCATTTTTTTGCTGTTGAAGTCTGTGTAATGCCTCTCAGGCTGAAATGGCCTGCTTTATCACGATCTTTATAGGCTGAGTATACATTTCCACCAAAGCGTGACTTGGCTTTCGCCCTGTCCCAGCTCTCGCAGTCATTACAAAGTCCTCACTAATAAAACATAACCCTTTCAGTGAGGAATTAGTTTCATCTCCTCTCTCAGGCCCTGTTTTGGCTTATGATAACACAGACAAGAGCGTGCTTGGCTTTTTGCACATTAAAGCTGGTGGTAGTAGTGGTGGCGAGGGCAGGGAGGAGGGGGGCTGCCATCTTTTATGTCAGTTGGTGCCTCATAGGAGAGTGATGTCTTTACCAGATGTTCACTTCTATTTTTATTAGTATGTAAAAACCTTTAAACCCATCCCCACGCCTTTTGGCTTGCTGCCACTCTGGCCAGCACTGCCTCTCTGACAGGATTATTTTATACTCCCATTTAGGCGTGCAATTGAGATATCACAAGCCATATTTCTTTATCCTCTTATCTGTTTTACCTGAGCCACACACACGTGGAACGTGCGTCACAAGTGCCATTATGGATGTTAATGACATATTCACTCAAAGGCTCCCTGTGGCTGTAGTAAATCGGACGGTCAGCTTGATGATGAGAGAGGCACAGCAATTAAACTTATGTGTTTAATGTCAGTGCATATTCAGGGGTGGAGGGAGTTACATAGTACAGCTGAGCAGAGTGGTCGTGCTGCATTGTGTACATTGTGAGTAACTGCATGTAGAAAGCTATGATTTGGTAGTGTCAGGTTACCCTTCACCACCTCGACCAGTACTTAAGTAATCAATCAACCTAGCTAGGGGGTTTCAGGAACTACTAAGAGCGTTTCATGTTTGTGTCTTTTGTTTGGGCTGTTGCCTCCTTGTGTCTGACCTCGCTGATCTGACCTCTGTGGCCCTCTGCTTGCAGGTGTTTGTGGTCACAGTGTGGTACTGGGAATTTTACATGCTGCCCCTCTTCCTGGTTTTACTCATCTCGAGGAACTACTTCCGGATCCGCTCCGGCCGGGTCAGCCATGACCTGGTGAGTGCAGCAAAGCCTCATTCGTGTTTTTCCTTATTCAGCCCAGTGGCCTCCTGGCTCCTCTTCACACTCCTTTATTTATTTTGTAGAAAAAACGTCTACCTCAAACAGCCTGGTTCTCATAATTAAAAGCTGGTTGGTTTCCATAGTGACAAGCAGTACCTATAATACATAGTAATAAAATAACACATAATTCATAGAAAACCCACTGAATAGAATAATGCGACATATCATTATAGCCTAAGCTAATTTGCAGTGCTTGTCCCTTACTGAGACGGCTTTCTTTTTTTCAGTCCACTTCTAGTTATTGTCCTGAATCCTGCCTCTTCTTCACTGTAATTGGGCTTTTACCTGCTTCCACTTGTGACTGGTCAAATTAGAAAAAAGTTTTTAGCACTCTGGTTTGAAAAGGTCACATTTCAGACACTAATGTATATATGTATATTACCATCATAATATATAACAATGATAAATGAGTTTAATGACTGACCCGTTATCAAAATGGTTGGTAGTAAAGTATTGTTGAGTATTCTTCAGGAGGCTACATCAGGGTTTATAATGTTGGAAACACTAGAATATCACCTCTCTATTACAATTCTTTGTTTTTCTCAGGACAATATGTATCTGGGGGATGAGGACGAGGACGATGAGAAGGTACGTCCCTGTGCTGGCTGTGTATTCCTGCAGTTCTTTGTTGAGTCTGTATCTCTATATGCTGGTGAATACGTCATGTTGATCTATGATTTTATGTGGTTGAGTACTTCACTCAGTACTAGACCTTGTAGATGTATTTTGATTCCTGCCAACCACTAGTTGTATTTTTTTGTAAACGTGTGGTTCCCAAAAGACATTTGGACTTAATAAAGACTTCACCAACCAGCTCCCACATGTCACACACATTCATATGCTAATAGAGGGGTGGAGAAAAAGGTTCTGCTGCATTTGGGAAAGTCCCTGAGCTTAACACGCCATATAATACCATCAATATGGAACTAATGACAGCACTTAGACATGCTTTTTCAAAGCTCATTTTGGAAGTTTGTGTTGAAAGTGTTACAATGCTTTTAGGCAAAGAAATATTTCTCCACAGTGACAGCAGTTTATTGTAGAGGTTTTGAATGGCCTATACCGACCTGATGTAAGGTGGTTCTCATACTGGTTCCAGTGGGAACATGAGCCTTAATGCCTGAAGTAGTTTAGTGCAGTGATAGATATTTTACTGAGATGAAACAAAATTGTCTCATGTGGTTTTCAGACAGATACTCAGTGTGCATCTGGAATATCCGAGGTTTGATCCTCCTAAAGATCTTTTCCCAAGCTCTAACTCAAAGTCTGGATGGCGTTGAGCCAGCAAATCGCTCTGTGTTTCCGGGCAGAACATGTATAACAGAGATCACATAGTGACAAAGACCAAGGCTTTGGCCGGCAAACAGTCCCCCACTATCCAGCACTGCCACGCCACCATCCCTGGTTCTCTCTTTAGTCGTGTAACCCGCCCTCAGTCTCCCTGCGTTTGATGTGGACATGTGGCCGTGTCTCCGTCTAAACTCTGGCTCTCATTCCAGAGATCTTCAGAGAGTCTCCTCTTGTTCACTTTAAAGCCATCCTTCCCTCCTGGGATCTGAACTAGCCTGAGAACGATACCTCTTCTCTTTAATAATGTGAAGTCCAGGCCCATTCTGAAGAGCCTTCACTTCAAAAAGACGTTTTGAAAGTATCTGTCTTTACATTCATGTTTTCAGACTCTCTAATCCAGAGCGGCAGTGAAAGTGTGTGTGTGTCAGTGTTTTGCTCTTATATTTGCATTATTATGGGCTTGAGAATATCTCAACAATATTATATTATATCTGATATTGGAGCAGACATTACTCTTGAACATTATTAAACTCTTAAATTTTGCTTTGTTTTCAAATTATAAATATAATAAAGGTTAAATTTACAAGTTAATCTTAAATAATGTTTCTAAATTGTATGGTGTTTTTAATTTGTATTATTTGGCACTAATAGTATTTTAATTGATATCTTTTTGTTTAGATCCATGAACATTTTGCCTTTTTAAGCAGCTGTTGTTGTTTGTGTTGTTTGCTCCTGGAGGAGTCAGAGAGAAGAGGGCTGATGGACAAAATCCACATGGTCCAAGAAACCATCATCACCCTTCAGAACCTGCTGGACGAGATCGCCAGTTTCGGGGAGAGGATTAAAAAGTAAGAACCTGTCCTCAAGTACAGCTCATCACTGTTGAATATTTGTATTTCAGCAAAGGTGGATCATAACTGATGAGTATAATATGAAAAGGATTGTAATTGTGTAATCTTCTTGAATGTATTATGTTCTGAATATTTCACCATATTATTTTAATTGTCCTGTGCTGTAATTATCCATTATAAAAGAAAAAAAAAGTCTTCATTTACATTTTATTATTACTTCTGTTAATACTGTGTTTTATGTATTAAGTTGGAAAAAACGATCTTCTTTAACACATGTTTATGATCTTAATTTGTCAGCACGTTCAACTGGTCTGTGCCGTTCCTGTCCAGCTTGGCATTCTTGGTCTTTGTCATCGCCACAATCCTCACGTACTACATCCCATTACGCTACATAGTTTTAATATGGGGTGAGTGTCAAACACTGTTTATTGTATCATCAACTGCTGCTGCCTTTTGTCTTTCCTTATGTAGCATCACTTTATTAAACACTTAACAAGTCACAGGAGTATTTGCTTCATGCTGTGATGTTTTCCTCTTTATCTCTTTAAAGTGACCTGGCTCAAGTGTTAGTCAAGTGTCCGTTATATTGTGTTGTTAAGTCTTGATTGTATAACTGGAGTTTATAAAGTTACAGCTCTTCCAGCCTAAAAGGTGAAAGTAAAACATTAAAAAGGCAAACAGTGTAGTACTCAAAACAATATTCCTTGGACAGCATAAACCTCCTCTGCAGGTTTTTGTTTGTGTGGAAACAGAGAGTGCAGCCACAACAGACTAGTGTTAATGATACGTTGGTGTGAATTTCTGTTTTAGGCATCAATAAATTCACCAAGAAATTACGGAACCCGTACGGCATCGCCAACAATGAAATGCTTGATTTCCTGACAAGGGTGCCTTCAGATGTGCAGAAGGTAAGCTCTGCTGGATCAGCCGACCAGGAAGCCCAAAATCCCAGAGCCCGCTAGCTTTGAATTTTACTACAACAACTCCCAGGCATTCTTCTCTCTTGTCTGTATAATTAGCTTCATCTGTATAATTATGCAGCCCTGTATAATTTCTGTTGTGTTTTGGTCATGATACATCCCTGGTGGAGGTCTGCTGCTTAGCAGCTTTGCAGTGCAGGCTGTTCCCAGGCTGAAACAGGAGACACCAGCAGCAGTGTCTCTTGTATGAACTCAACAACTTCAGCACAAACAAAATATCAGTCAAGACAGTGTATCGCCACCTCATCCTCCAACTTATGTCAACTACGAAAAATCAAAACAAGTGAAAAGATTTAGCTGATTATATAAAATAATTTACATGGCTAATATTTGAATAAAAACACTTTAAGGTGGCCCAAAAAGGCTCATGTCCACAACTGAGACACTTAGTTTAAAAATATGTAGTAAATCACCTCCATCTGGGTTCTGCTGTGGTGATCTCTCGTCATCCTTTATTCCCGCTCTCCTCCCTGCCTTCTCTCTACATGCCATGGTCTTTGCTCCTCACCGTTTCTGTCCTTCTCTCTCTAAGCTGTTTGACCCCTTTTGTCTCCTCCCCCTCCTTCTTCCCTGCCCTTGGGTCACTGTGTGACTCCTTGTAGTGTCTCCACTGACCGCTCACTGCTGTTGCTCCGTCTACAACGAAGTATAACATTCTCCTCAGTACACGTCATTGTTAACCGCCTAAGTAAAAATATTTGTATTTTGTTTGTAGTGTAATTGAATACTAGCATGATGAGATGAATAAAAAGGATGCGCTGAAAAAGTGTTTTTAATTTTCTGCAGGTTCAGTACAGCGAGATGCGAAGCAGCAGGAAGAAGAAAATCTTGTAGAATGTACCGGGAGGACGGGATGAAAACGGGACCTGATGCTGCTGTTTGCGGGCTTCCCACCTAAAAACTGTTTCCACTGGATCAGCTGGAGTTGTGCACAATATATTTTTTGGTTTCACAGTGTGTGGCGAGTTTCAATATTAATCAGCTGTGGTGATACACAGCTCTGCACCGCTCCTATCGACCAGCGCCTAAAGACCTTTCAACCAAAGAAGTCCACACTGAGATTTCTTTACCGCATTTCACTAACGTGTCTGTCTGAAATTGTCCTTCCATAGATGTTTTATTGAATGTACAGTTTATTCTTTTACAAACTCAATCAGAAGCTGCTTTATTTGATATTCCTGGCCCCAGGTTGTGTCATGAGAACGTGAGAGTGATATATCAGGTTGTGTTACGTGGAAAGTATATGCTTGGTATCTAACATTTGTGTGTATATTTGATCCCAATTTACATGATATATGAAGACTTTGATTGCAAAATTGACCAATCATCAGTCGTCATAAGGAATTATTTTTTAGAAAATAGTTATTTTTAAACTGCAAGGCCATTGTAGTTTAAAATATTTGTAATTTAAAATCACAAATAACATATCAATAGATAGTGGCAAATATTATGCATCATATTCCCTTTTCTTACATGTGCTTTTTAATATGGATAAAGAGCTATAGTATGTGCATACAATACTGACTGAATTCTTTCAACATGACATTATGGACTTCACACAAGTCGAGTGCCTGCATTTAGCTTCAGATTTTCTACAGAGAATGCACGGCACACTATATTGTAATTTACTCTTTGTGTGTGAGAGGTATGGGGCCAGATCTGTACACACTTTATTATATTTATTGACACTGATGAAGACTTCTTTCATTTCTCACAGCAATAAATACACACAGTCACACAGTGTAGCATCTTTTATCTGCCTCAGTTCTGTGCTGCATCTCTTTGAATTCCCCCGCACGCTGTGTTCATCCTCTCAATGCTCCCATGCTGCAGGATTGTGGGCGTCTAACAGCACAGTTTTCCGAGCCCCCCTCTCTTCATTAGGCTTTCGTGAAGCGAGGCGAGGCTGTGCGAGACCTCACCAGCACCCAGGCTCCCCTGCTGCGTTGATGGCCCTTGGGCGTCGCCATGAGCAGGAGGACCTCAGCGACCTCCTCTCAGCTGCTGTGACGAGATGCCTGCAGCCAGAATCCTATCAAGCACAGCAGTCAGACAAACCTCCGGTACAGGGCTAGACAGTGCTCAGGAGCAGGAGGAGGATTTTAAAACCAGCCACAAGCAACAACAGCCGCACCAATTTAGGGATTGGAGAACTGGAAAAGTTAAGATGTTAGCATTCAGTGTAATACCCTGAGATTTATGGTTTTTAAGTCAGAACACGTGGGCTCTTTTAAAAGAAAAATTAGCAAAATTGCACCAAAACCACTCTCGTTAAACACAATAAGTATTCAGTGATCGACTTCATTAAATACTTAAAATGTCGTCACTTTTTTGTTACACTCCTCTGTAGAAATAAAGTGAATACCTGAATAACTGTTCACTGCAATATACAGATAATATCCTATACATTACTACACCATATAAGATAAATTGATGATTTGTCCAGTTGTCTTGAGGGGACAGGATATGGAGAATATGGCAAACGATGACCTGTATATCTCTTCATCTAGTTATAGTGTTGACATAAGTATTCAATATTAATAACCCGCTGTCAAGGACACCGGAAGGACATCTCAATTTGACACTTATAGGTTTGGCATGAATATGTATAGGTAGTGAGACACTTCAAAATTACCAAGTAAAATTATGGTTCACACGTGGGGCTAATGTGATGTGGCACATGCATTCTGATGAGCCACAAATACAGCAGCTGATAGGTCTCAAAAGACTTGTTATAACTCAAAATTGGACCTGAGAACATACAGTCCTATATACAGTGTGTGTGTCTGTGTGTGCGTGCCTGCAGAGAGGGGATGCAACATATAAAGCTCTACAGAAGATGTGAATGTCAGGGATTATCCATTACCAGTTGTTATTAACTCATTAATAACTATGTCCACCATCAACCATTTGCGTGTGTATGTGATTGGACGGTTCTAATGGGCAACATAGTGTTTAACTGGTTCCCAGCATAAAACATCACTAGAGAACAGCAGGAAGCTGTTTCTACACTGACAGTCCAGCTGGTTGTGGCTCACTGTGTCTCTTTTTCTGACCTTCAAAATATAGCTGCTGATAGAAACTATATGGACATTGAATTGTACAGCTCTGAATATACTATAACTAACATGAAACTTAAATAAGGTATAGAATATTTAACATGTCAGAAATATGGTTAACTTACATAGGGAAAGCTGATTTAATCCAATCAAAAACAGTGTTCACGATCATGTTGCACTCTCCATTCAGGATCTTTTCTGTTGACTCATGACTTTCTGCTTCCAAACATCACCACTCATCATAAGAGATGTATGATTATCATGAAGTTGTTTCGTTAATCAGAATCGTTATCATTACCATCGTTGCTGTTGACCTCTCGCTAACAACTCTTAAACTGCTAATGTGTTTTAATGAAAAAGGGCTTTTGAGAGTGCCGGGTTGGAATGAGTAGTTAGATGTGGGCCTGGTAGCTAATTGTAATGAAATTGTGAAGTTTCAAATGTAGAGCAATGCATAATCAACAGTGTTTATCTCAAAAGTTTTATGTCAAAAGCTCCACCTCGGGAGTAATTAAACATTTTGACGGATGTGAGCATCCTGTCTGTTAAATATGAATCTACATGCAGCAGCAGAAAAGCTTAGCCTAGCATAAAGACTGAAAACAAACCTGGCTTTATCAAAGGCAGCGGTGGAGCCAGACCATTTTCATAGGGGAGGCCAAACAGAGGCCCGTACCGAGATTGGTTTGGCCAAACCCCCCACCCTCACATCAACCCCAGAAGGCTCTGTTTTTTGCCTTTTAACAATTTCATTAATCATCATTATCATTCACTAAATAACAAAAAAATTATTTCAAGCAACTAATAGTTCGCTTAAATGTTGTCAGGAGCCGTGACAGCTGTTCATTGCATCATTATTCTTGAGTAAAAGCCCGTATTCTGTGTCAGGTGACCAGACTTTAGCCAGGCTCTGGCCTCCCCGGTCACCCCCCAGAACTGCCCCTGAACAAAGTGAAAACCAACATATAGAAATAGGTCATTAGGATGGTACATATGCATTCAAAACTGCAATGTGACATTTATACAGTTCAGTTTTTGTACAGATTAAACTAATTAGACATAATGAGTTAATTAGTGAGCTCTAGAAGTGCTAGTAGATAGATAGATAATTAACCTACAACAGAGCCGGTCCGGTTTTTTCCCCTTAGTTCTAGTTTGTCAATTCGACCGTTTTGTTGTAAAAAGTCTTCAGTTTTAGAAAATGTTTAATTTCTCACAAGATTAACAACAGATCCAATAATGAGCTTGATTCTGACTATGAGGACGTTCCACATGCCACCCCACCCCTCCCCATAGTTTGAACAATCCTTCAGGGAGTTTGGGTCCAGGTAAATCACAGACACGCACTGGTTGTGCTGCTGCCCAGAGGCTGTGGGGCGACTGTGCTGTCCCCCGAGCAGACCAACATCAAAGCCCTTGATCCAGAGGAGCCTGAGGCTACGAACAGCTGACAGCTCTTTACAGAGGAGATATAAAATGATTTTGTGAGAGAGACCAACACACTGATACAAACTTAGCCTTTTGTGTTTTGTGTATGTATTTTGGCTCAGATACCTGAATAGACTGTATGTTATCAACAGTCTTTCCCCCTAAAATTGTGTTAGAATAACACACATGCAAGTGTAAATGTATTAGATATTCACAGTGTAGCTAGTGCACTGACTTACATAAAGGTCTGTACACGACAGCAGACCTCATACTGACCTCCAAGAAACTGGAACAATTACTGTTCTATTTGTTGCCATATTTAAATCTTTTGAAGTGTATTTTTGTCTATAGCTTTTGCTCTCCACAACAGGCAGGATCCACTGATCCTGAGGATGTGAGTGATTCACCCATCACTTACTATAATTTAAACTAATTACATAAAAACACTCAAATTATCACAACATTAGAAAACTGTAGCCATAAAAATAAACTTACAGAAAAGCTAAATTCTTGATCATGGCATCAAGATTTTCATTGTTATGTCTTAAAAGCTATTTTTTGATACAGTTTACAAATCCCCACAGGGTAACTATTGTGGGCAGGCTGCTACATTTAAGGCATTTGAGGTTCAGGGTCTTGTCCAAGGACATTTTGATATGTGGCTTAGAGAAACCAGGAACTGAATCCCTGACCCTGCAATTCATGGACAACGGCTTAACCACCTGATCCAAACCCCCCCCCCCCCATGTTTAACTACGTAAAAAAATAGCTGCCTGCTGATGATGGTAATGACATATTTCAATGTCACAGGAACATCAGAGAACACATCCAGGGTGATGGATGTTCAGAGCATGTCTCAGTGTTTGCTGGATCCCCATCAAAATATAAAAATATCTAACAATAAAAAAAAAGAAGTAAAAATAGACTATTTTGTAAAAACACTGGGCCAACCTTTCTTATCAATCATACTCCCACTGTCAGTGCTACCAGTAATAGTTCACTGTTTCGCTTGGTTTTGTTAAATTTGCCTTGTGAGAGGTTTCATTTCAGCACTTTCTTTTATCTGTCTATGTAACCATTATTAACCACCATTGTTACAATGATTTATCCATTACAACCATTAGACACTCACCTATATTACTTACATTTACCCTACTTAACCAGCTACTATTTTTAGACTCTTTCAACCATTTTATGCAACTGTTACCACTTGTTCTCACACTTTAATTTGTTATTAGGACTCATTTTTAGTTTGTGTAGGTCTTTTGATAGTCCTGGTGAGATTAAATTTTCATGGTTTATTCTGTGTATCTAAGTCTTACGTTTTGTTGTCTGTTTTTAATGCAGTGCCATCTGAGCACCCGACCATCACAACCATTCATTGTAGGTTTTCCACCTTGTCCCTTGATTACTTTCTCTGAATCTTTCAATGATATCATTTACCTCAGATGATGAAATCCCCAAATTCTAAATGTAAAGACAATTTTATGTCAAGAAACATTACTCATAAGTTGCCAAACTATTTGCCCATGCAGTCTTTTTAACGAGTGGTGAACCTCGCCCCATCTCCGAGCCTCTTCAAGATATTCTTTTTATACCCAAATATGGCTCTGACCTGTTGCCAATTAAACTGGTTAGCTGTGAGATTTCACAGAAGGTGATTTCATTTATACACAATATCCCAACTTTTATGTAAATGGGTTCTTGGTAATATCAGTTTCATCCACTATTCTAACCACTTGTCCTCTCAAGACATACGTTCATAAATATAAATATAGATAAGGAACAGAAACAAAAATGTATTTAGCTTTGAGAAATTGCAATTTAAGAAATTACTAAAAACAATTAATAGACTTAATACTACGTCTTGATGCCTGGTTTTGACACAACAGAAACTTTGATTTGGCATTGTGTTAACTTTTGATCATGGAAACAGATCAGAAATCTTGTAATAGAGCAGTTTGATCTTGCTGTTTCTCTGGCCGATCTATACGTTGGGGTCATAAAACACAAGTCTGCCCAGAGAGGAGAAACATCAGACTGGTTCTCATTGCTTATATAGTCGTTCTCATTCTGACAGGGGGTGAAGATGAAGATGCAGATTGTGCTGTGGAATGCCAATATGGTGTCTTTGATCATGTGCTTCACTGAGCTAATGAACTTCCTGCTCACAGGGAAGGAAATTTTTACAAACTTGGAGGGTTTTTTTCACAGGCGGTTCTGGAAGAACCATAGCATTGTTTTTCTGGTACTGAGAACCAGAAGTCGTCCTTCCAGCAGGACCTCATAGGTGGTGTTGTTGGAGGTGGTGACGTCGATGGCGTTTGGGATGAGTTCGTCTTCATCCTCAACCTCTTCCCTACTGTGGAGGATGAAAGGCCGAGCAGGAGCAGCATGAGTGGGCTATAGCAGAGGGAGTCATTGGTCTGGAGACTGTGGAGCTCCTGTGGAGAACTGCTGTGGAGAGGCTTGGTGTCTGACCTACAGTTACACTCTCCTGTACAGATGTGTCAGCGGGAGGGTTATGGTTTGGGGTCAACACTGCTAGGCCTAAATAAACCTCTGCAGGAAGGACTCCACAGACAAACCCACTCTTTAAGCATAGCATCTAATCTCCCAAAGTTTTTCTTTGTCTACTGTGTGTGTGAAGTTAGTCCTTAGCTACACTCACTTCTTCATTTTACAACCTTTACCAAAGCATGCAGCACATATTAAAATTACATTTGTGTGACCCAAATACTGGTTCTTCACTCTCTGATGACCTGAGTAATTGAAATCCCCTGTGCGCCTTTTATGACAAGCTGTTAAAGTTGTAGCAAAATCTGCGTGTCCCTCTGTGAGGATGATAGACGGCCTATTGAAACTCTTGCATATGTAGAAGATGATAATAGGTTCCTGTGGGACGTGTTGCTGTGGCTGTGCCCGAGATGG
Source organism: Sandelia bainsii (assembly GCA_032362345.1). Classification (NCBI taxonomy): domain Eukaryota; kingdom Metazoa; phylum Chordata; class Actinopteri; order Anabantiformes; family Anabantidae; genus Sandelia; species Sandelia bainsii. Next base: position 24,858,059 of record JAUMHL010000018.1, on the reverse strand, counting down.
CTCTCTAGTCAAAAGAAGAATCCTAAATTATATGAAACAGTACAAGCCATTGTACAAACCATCGTGGTTGCCCCTCCATTAGGGACACTCAGAGGGTATGCTAGTAACATTTGTTTACTGATGCATGCATGCTAATTCATTATCTCTTTGATTTTGTTTCTGTTACTTTGCATCTGGGTTTAAACTTTAGCACCTTTAATTTTCTGGTTTGATGATGAAATGAATGGGCTTATCCAAATAAATGGTTTTCGTCTCGGTTCTTCATTTCATCTCCAGCTCTTGAAAACATCTATAATAAATGTGAACACATAATGACATACTCTTCTAGTTTGTGTATACACAAACTAGAAGAGTCAGTCCTGCAATAACTCTTCATCTTTATGAAGGTTTTAATGTTCAGATGTATTAGTTTTAGCCTGACGATCCTTAAGAACCTGCAACTAAGTGTAGTTGTTTATTGGTATTTAACTGGATGTAATATATTGTCTTGTCTCCTGAAAATAAGAAATCTAATTATCACACATAAACCCACTACACCTCCCTTGAATCCTGGCCTCATATAAAGTGTACAGATGAATTGTGAAAAGAATGTGTGTTTTCTCTCAAACAACCCCCCAACCCCATCTCATCAGGCACCGTGATTAAGGTTTGGCATTGGGGATTGTGCTGTCTTTTTGGAGAGATATTTCAGCTGCATTTCTGACACTCTGAAAGGAGAGGAAGATAAAGGAGGCGTCGGGGGAAAAACTCCTTCCCGTTGTGTGAGTCCTAGAGAGGGCCTTGAACCCTGCCATTCACGCCTTTCTCTCCATCAGCTGAGTCTAATTGCCAGAGAGGACAGGAGACCCCAGACCCGATCGTTCCTTATCCTCTTTAGCGCTTTCAGGCGAGTGAAAGGCGAGCTTCTGCTTTTGATCTTTTCTCTGATTCGCTTTTTCTTCTCTGTCATCCCTACCATCCTCTCCTCAGGAGTGACACCAGCTCCTTTCACTGCCTGCCCCCGTCTCCATCTGCCCAAAATAATGACCAAGGCCCAGGCATTATTAAACAGAGGTGGAGAAGGGAGGTCAGCACTGGGAGAGGGAGAGGGAGGTCTGGATGGGGACTCCAAACTCGTCTAAGGAGGGGTGCCCCTATTCCAAATCTACTCCGTAGCCTCTCTGTGTTCCCCTAGATTCATCCCTTACAGTTTTCATGGCCTTAGCCTGGAGAAAGCCTATTCTTCCAGAGACCGCAGACGTGAAGGCTCGTCCTTTCCCAGAGGCGCTGCTACAATAAGACCTCAGGCTGCTTGAGACAATGGGGCCTGTGTGATCTCTCAGTCAGGCTCAGGATGAGATGATGCCTTGCTTGCCAGTCCCATGGGAGGGTAGACCCAGTGGTCATTGTTGACAGCTAATGGACAGCAGCTTTCCACTGGCAGGCCCCCCTGCAGACTGTGTCATTTTAAGTTGCTTAATAACAACACTCGGTTTGGACCGATGGAGGAATTCTATCAAGAACAGCAGTTTGTTTGCAGATGAAAATCATTTCCCTCACAAATCTCAAAAGCTAACACTGGGGGGTGATTGGATGAATGCAGCCAGTGAGCAAAGGCAGCATTATAACTGGTCATACGTCTGAAAAGACCAGAATTAGAATTACTTCATTCATGCAGGAACAATAAAATTACAGGTATTTGTTTTTCTTAAACTGGAGCAGAGACATACGGCCAACTAACAATAATGCAGAACAGTTTTAGAGATCCTGTAACAGTCGGCGTCTCTCTGACAGCTGCTCTAGTTTCCCATAGGGATGGAGTACTTGCAGAATGCACATACTATATATACACACACACGTGTACATTTCATATTGATTTTTATTCATATGCATGAGTACTTTCAGAGCACAAGTGCACTTTTAATGCTATTGAGGTCATCGTGAGGAGTGCAAACAGTGGTGTGGACTGTGCAGTCTGAAGAGTAAATATGTGACATTAGTTCCATTATATGTGGCCAAAAAACATAGCCATGTGACAACTGTGACATGTAAATAATTCTATGCATGTTCCTAGACTAGAGGTCTGAAAAAAAACTATTTTTTAAACTAACTCCAAGAACTAATTGTCTGATTTGTGAAATCACAACTAATTATACTATTCTTCTGAGGACACTGATATTTTCAAGGCTATTTAATGTATTTTGAGAATCAGTGACAAATACAAATATGGTACATGCATATTTTCTTGTATATAAGGTTTATGTACAATGCAAAACTCAGGAAATGTGTTTGTTTGCACAGACAGAAGTGAACAGAACAGAACAGAAAAAAATGGATGCATGAGTGAAAAGAGGAGGATATGTGATATGACAGGTCCCTGGATTTAAACATATGATAGCAACAGTAGGTAATATCTTTGCTAACTAAACTACTGAGACACTCTGGATTCACCTCCAGGAAATGTCTTGAGAAAGAGAAACTTAGACTTATCTAAATTACAGTAAAGGGCTGGCGGCTGTAAAGTGTTTAATTTATGTGCTGTCTGATGGAGAGGAAAAACTTAGTATTTTTCTTTCTGTATGTGTGGTGCTTTTTTTTTTTTTTTTTTTTATCTCTTTTCTTTTTATGTGCAGTAGTGAGTGACTCCTGTGATGGATCCTGGAGTGCAGGAGAGGAGATGGAGGGTGGGAGGAAAAGGGCAGAGTGTTAGGTCAGGCTGATAGAGATGTCAGCACTGCTTCAGTAATCTTGTGACGCCTAAGAGAGTGGCAAAAAAAACTAACATTTCAAGCAGAGGGGGGTGGGCAGGACGGCTGAAAGACCAGCAGCTTGGTGACAGCAGAAGCAGAGAGAACCCCAACAGCAACAGCAGTGGATGCTGGGAGGGGAGAGAGGGCTGTTTTGGGGGAGGACGGTTCGGTGTGGCTGTGGCAGGAGGAAGGGGGGGTGTGAGGAGTGAAGCCAGGAGGAGAGAAAGAGGATCTTCAGTTACACGTTAAAGCTGATAGTTAACCCTCCTCCTCTCAGCAGTGTGTTAGAAAGAGAGAGAGTGGTGAGCCAGTTATCAACGCAGTGGAGGATTTAAGCCTTGTCTACCTCATTTAACGTCTCCAACAGGCTGGAGCTTTTTCTTGTAGTGCCAAATGCAATGTACCTAATGAAAAACACTAGCACACACCGGCAGGGACTCCACAGGAGATCCTTAAAAATAAGTGAATTTAGTTCAATAATGGGCCCTCTTGTATTGGGCCCTTTTTGCCTTTCTGACTCTGATTAGATTTTTGTAGACATATTCTCTAAACAACTACACATATGCTTATACTAATACACACACATATACAGTCACTATACTCACTATATTATATCACGTCCACTCATAAACATTACATTTTCCAATAGAAACATGTATGAAACCAGCACGGGCTGGAAAAAGGACCTTTTGGAGTCTAGCGTTGCGTTTAATGGGCGACACAGTAATGAAATGTGATTCAGGCGCAAGATGTATATCTGCAATGAAATCTCGCTCCCGCTCACTCACTGCAGCCCAGACGTCGCCTTCCGCTCACTCCTGCTGTAAAGTGGGATCTGCTGCGTTTGGCCTTTTGTCTGGGACAATTATGTTCACCATTAACAAGCTTGCTTCTGTTATTGTTCATATCAATTAGAGGTGGATGGTCATTTGAGCTGATGGTGGAGACGGTGCTGGGAGATTTAGTGGTGATGTGGATTTATGGGGGGCAATTCATGTCACAACAAAGTCCAGCTTTGCTTTGGCTATTTCGTGGCAGCATGTGGAGTGAAGCAACGTTCCTGAGTATTTATTTCATATGTAGGTTACATTCAGACAACAACAGCAACACATAACAAAACAGCAATTGGTAATTTGAACACATTTTTGAAAACATTTTATTTACACTTTATGAACACTGTTATCAGCTAAAATGGAGCAGATCAAGTGCAGATTGTTTCTTTATTTTATTATGTGTTTTGTCTTCATTGTCCTGCTTATGTTGCAACACTTCTATGGCAAGTGTGTGAATGTAAAAATGGATTTGGGCACACCTGTGTGAGCGACTCAGAATTCTGTATTCAGATCTGCAACACTTTTCTGGTTGTGTACTCTCTACAGCGAGTTTCTGTATTTAGCCAAAGATCATTTGTAAAGAAAGACGCTCCGCTGAGAGTGAAACTCCTGATTTTGCCACGTTTAATCTCCCAGTTAATCTTCCATTCTCATCACATCTGTAATGTAAGTTTATATACTTTATATGTTTGTACCAGGACCTTGGACATTTGAACCAACAAGTTTGTGGAACATGAAGTAAGCCAAGTAACAAAATTACAAAAGGCAACAGGGTAGGTAGAATTAATATAAATAAAGGATACACTATAAACAAGTCGAGTAGATTAAATGGAATAAAGGTAAAATAGTAGTAAAGTATATTCTAATAAAGGATAGCGACTGATGTACACTATACTATACTATACAATGGTTGTAATATATTAGTGCTATGCTGCTGTATTGTATTTGTGCAGTTTGCTGCACTATGGTGACTATGGTCACATTTAGTTTCTCATGATTAACGATAAATCCCATTGTATTACACTATTATAATAATGTTCTTCACTGCATTATATTTTATTTTTTAAATTCTAACATCTTTAAAGAATAGTATTAACTGCATTTTCTTGACGTCTGCACCTTTTCTCTGTGTTGAGTAGCGTCTGCGTGCAGCACCACAAAACTCCTCCTAGAAAAGAGGGCAGTCAAGACACAAAATCTTTTTTCTTTTTTTTTAAATGCAGTGCTCACTTCTGTCGCCAGCTTAAGGCAGCAGCGGTGGTCCTCCTTCTGTGTGGCATGAATAACACCTCATACATGGGCAGCATTCCAGTGCTGAAACCTCCTCCTGGCCCCTTTATCCTCTTTGTGTGAGCTGCAGAGGAGGCTGCTGGTTGCCCATCAGTGGCATGGCTCAGATAATGACTTATTGATGGGAAAGGATGCTGCGTGCCCCGTGTATATTAGCATGACACGAGCTGGTCGCAGTACCACTGCTCCACCACCCAGAGCATTGCTAATGCTATTACCTGAAGATAGCCTGTACCCACAGATCTCTCTGCTATCGTTTTATGTTGCAGTTGATATATCTCATTCTTGCTGTGCAATGGATTTTTTTTACAGACCAGTAAAAACTTTGAACATAAAGGTTATTTATTTATAATTTAAGTGACTTTTTCTTTGAGTTCCTCACACACATGAACACTGATGAACACTGATGAATCAGCAAGAAATAAATATGTTTAGATGTGGCTCACAAATACATTTTGCACTGATGTTTATCTCTCTCATAATGACTAAAACAACAGAAGCCTAAGGAATGGAGAGTTCCCACATGTTACCCAGTTGACATCCCTGTACACTCAGATGAAAAACATTTCAAACTGGGCCAAAGAAATAATCTGGGGAATGAAGGGAGCTTGGGAGAGGAGAGGGAGGGTTAGGTGGCTGCTACATTCCCAGCATCTCCAAATATGACAGTCCTTCGCCCAGGGCTGGCCGACGCAGCGACATTGTGCGCCTGTCACAGCTGCCCTTCAACAGCAGATGAAGCTGTCAGCAGGACGATGACTTTATTCTGACAGCCGCTCCGCCCTCTCTCTTCAGAGCGTTGCAGATAAATATGTTGGGTTTCAAAGCTGCCAAGGCAGACGTTGGACAGTGGGTCAGGAGGCCAAACGCAGAGCAAAAGCATTCCCTTCCCCTCGTAACCTGTTTTCTATGAGCCTGGTCACCTCGCGGGGCACCCATTCAGCGTGAGCCATCCAAAGGGCCCCAGGGCCCCAGATCTCACACACACTGCCTGCCGGGGGAGTTCTGTGAGCCTCTCTCTCCCAGTGACAGCCATCACTCTCTCTCCCTCTCTCTTTGCTCTCTCTCTCTATGCTTGCCACGTTGGAGAGCCAAAAATATCCTCCACAGAGAGAAACTGCGATTATAGCGAACAGTACCAAGTCATTTATGGCAGACTGTGATTCTGTCTGATGAGGATGAAATGACTTTTCCTCATCACATTTCCCTTGATGGTAAAATCAGATTTCATCACACAGGTAACAGAGAAGCACTGGTTTGTATTTTGCTGTGTGAATGGAGCTGACAGGCCATCTGCAGCGTGAGGTCTTCTGAATTGTGCAACGCACAAATCATGACACTCTTTTCAGCTCACTTGATCTTAATTTTGTCAGACTAATTAAACATAATACAAAAAAGCGCCTGTTTTGTTTTATTGTTTAATGATGGCTTTCACATGTATTTACAGGAGCTCATACAAAGTGATTCTAGCAATAAGAATCAAAAAAATTTTGATATAATAAAATGTTAAACTGCATTTGCCAACCGTTAGTCCCAGTTAACAGTATATAACATAACAGATGTTACATACATGCAGATCATGAAAAGACTTGTGTGTGTGTCAGAATACAGCTGAATTAGTTAATTTATTAATTAGTCAATCAACAGAACATTATGCTGATAACTGACACATTAAGTAATGTTTAAAGCAAATATGCAGACGAAATCCAGTTCCAGTTATCCAAAATTAAAGATATTACATTAAAATTAATATCTTTGGATATTTGGTTGGACATAAACAAGCTATTTGAGGACTGTGGAAGATGTAATTGTTGTTTTTCATTATTTTGAAAAGTCAGTCATCAGTTGGAAAAAGTGAATGGCAGACTAAAGGGTAGGTTCACATTTTTTTCCTGTGTTGGTAGTTCTGACAACATCTCAATACGTACACTAAAACTGTTTTTAGACACTCTGCAGCTACGACTTCCTCTTCCATACTGGTCCTTTGAAGCTATTTCAGTGTAAGAGTTAAAGGACAAAATCCACACTCCTGAGAACTTCACAATTTATGAATTTAACATAATATAACGCTTCTGCAGTCCCCAAATCGAGTGGGTGCGTTCCACAGCTACAACCTCTTCCGTGCAGACATTGTTTCCTTATTGAGTTGAAGTGCAGGGATAGACAGAGAAACAGGGAAGTTAATACGGAAAAAAAGGATGCAATGTAATTTTACACAAAAAAGAGGAATGTGAATTTCTTACACTGGAATTGCACCAGGAAGGGATCTCTTAATGTTTGGCATGAAGAGGAGAAACAATTGACTTTCAATATACATTTAAGCCATCATTACTCTTTATGAAAGCTACTAGCCACATTACCTCAACATGTAAGTTGCATCACTTGAACTTGGACATTACCCTCTGCTTATGTGCTGCAGTTGTGGTTCTTGTGTATGTCCTGTGCAGTGTGTCACCATGTTTGGATGTTAGTACCATAAGTTGAGAAGGAAAGCACCACCAGTGGGTAGATTTTATAAATCATAGCAGTCAACCCAAACCACATTCTCTAACTGTATTGGACCATGTAATTTTCTTTGAATTACATTCCTTCACATACGTCCATCAAGAGAATAAAAACATAAAGACACAAGACATAAAGCTATTTTCTGTTGGCCTACAACTTTAATATTGTTGATGTTTTTGTTTTTTTTTGATAATGTCAGTTATTTGATAGAAACATCATTGTGTTAAAATGATGTAGGCCTACAACCACTGTAATCCATATGTCAAACCACGCTGTAGCCACAAACCACAAGCCAGACAGAAATTGGTTAATTTAACATTGTGAAAGCAATATGTGATTTTTATTTCCTTTTTTACTATTTTACAGATGTTTAAAATAAAATAAAATCAAGCTGTAGCATTAAAACAAATCCAGGCACCCACCAATTTAAGTACATTTCACTTACTCTGTTATTATATAACAGATTACAGCCTGCTATTACATAACACATCTAAATGGAGAGACTCTCTCTAGATGCAAACAAATGCAAACTGATGCAGGGTTTTGGATTAAAATTAATTTCCTCAATTTATTTGACACAATGGACTTAAATGCAGAACTTTATTTTATATTTTATATTTATTTTATATTTAATTATATGTAGGACAATATTATGACTATATTACATTTATGCTATTAAATCATAACTGTGCTTTTATATTGTGTTACTTAGAGATACAACAAAATCAAAATTCCTGCAGCTGAAACCACTGAAAAAGAAAGACAATAATCCTGACTTCCATTCAATGTTTGCAATCTTTACAATTATAAATAAAAACTCTTGTTTCAAATGTTATTTGTTTTATGTTAATACTGTTACTAAAGTTACTCCAGCAGCACTCTAAATAAACTCTACAAGCTAATGTAATGTACGGAAACTATAACTCATCTCAATCAGCTTTGTGAATTAAATATATAAAAATAATGTATAATATGGATGAGACAGAAAAAAGTTGTGTGATGTGATGAAAAGTGCATCTGAGGTCTAAGATTGTCTCCTGTCCAAAAAATGATGTCAGACACAATGAAATAATATTAATAATAATAATAATAATAATAAAATAACTTAAAAAACCATGCAAAAGGCTTCATGTTTACTGTGGATTATCTGTGTGTGGAAGATTCACGCACTATCATAGCTCTTCTTTTTGCAAAGCTTTTTTTAACATACAAAGCTGAATAGTGCACAATGTATTATGTTGCTTTAAGATTTTCAGCTTGCTGCTTGTGCCTCTAGAGACCCAGCCCGCACCACGTGTCTTTGCAACAAAACCCCTCCAGTCCGTAAAACATAGAGAAAAACACACAATTTCTAAACTACAACAAGTTACATTTAAAGAATTCAATTACTTATCCACTGCCAATTCAATTTTTAGACAGCTTACAAACATGATTACAAACAACCACTAGGCAGGAGATCAAGAGGTCAAAGGTCACAGCACACAGACACTATTCCAGTGACCCATGAATGATCATAAATGATTAGCAAGTGCTGAGAAGTAAATCAAAGTCTTTTGGTCTTTGTTAGGAACAATATGACACTAAGCTACAGGCAAAACAGCAAACACAGAGAAACACGGAGAAATATGTACACTGGAATTCTCTTTGTTGGCTCGTCTCTTGGGAAGAAATTTGACTTTATCTTCCTGCCATAAAACGTCCACATGCACGGCTGATGTCAGTGCTGCCCACACACACATGAAATCAAACTTTTTAACTTTGACCTTTTTTCTGTACTCACTCTGAGGATAATAAATCCTCCCTTCATGAGTGTTTTACAGAGGTGTTGATTGAACCTTATGATCATTTCAAAGACATATGTAGCTCAAGTGCTGTTGAGTTGTATCTTATACTGAGGTGTTTCTGATGTTTAGGAGACACTTACTGCTTCTAGAAAACAGTTTCCATATTAAACAAATGTAGGATTGATTGCTATAGTTTGAGGTAGATGTCCACAAGAAACCACCAAATGAGTGCACTTTAATTCTGAAACACTGTTTGTAATTTTACCATTGTGGTGGAGTCTGTTTGGAATAAAGAGACACTGTTTGGGTCAAGATGTCATTCTTCTAATTTACAGTACCTAATACTATACCATAATACCATTAAAAAAACAGCAAGTGGTTTTAATGTAGTGGTGGACATGGGGTCATGGGAAAATTTGATGCTGATCATAATCGACAGTGCATCTCAGCTTGCTGCATCTGGGGCTGTGGGGCTGTGGAGCGGTCAGAGTGCACGCTCACCCCTGCCCACTGCCACATTAAAACCAGTTGGTGTTAATGTTGTAGCTGATCGCTGTATTTAACAGGTTTTTAACAGCCTTGCATCACCATGATATGCAAATGAAATTGTTTTAATATTTTCAGTGTCTGTGACTGGATTGAATGTTTGCGAGTTTATCAGCACTTCAGTGTTGCCGTTTTTAATGAGGCAGGAAAACTACTGAACACATGTTTTTTATTGGATCTTAGTAAGACTTTATGACCATTAACAGTGTGATTACCTCCATAAAGGCCACAGTTAACAAATGGTTTCTGAGGTCTACATACTGTATGTCAACACCATACAATCTATCGTGAACACTCTTTCTGAAGTGCATCAAAGATCATATAACTGACCTTATTAAAAGTTATGAGCTTGAAACGGTTTCTCTAGTGCCATCAGCAGCAATACTGGTCTCATATATTTGTCAGTTTTTAGAATATAAACTACAGAAGTTAAGTACAACTTACAGAACTGTAGTTTACTTGTGGATTCCCACTGCATGTGATTTTACTGCAAACAGCCGCCTGCTGCACCCAAAAACACTGCTGTGAAAGCAGTGAGAAAGAACCGATACGGTCAAACTGCAGACTGGACACCAAAACAACGAGCTGAAACTCACTGTGTGGCTCCACAAAGCTGAGGGGAGCTGCAGATACGGGTGATAAATCTGTGTAGATTTGTAACCACAGGCGCCCCCTTTAAATTTTAGTTTTCACATTGTCACAATGTTATTATAAATGCATAGATTATTGTGTTACGTAAGCGATCTGAATATTTGGTTTGTCCTGGATAACTGTGTCAGGTACAATGCAAAGATAGTGAAAGTCATACTACAGGAGCTTCATTTCTATGTGAAATATTTTTAAAGGGATCTGCAAGCTGTCATGACAGCACTGGCTGTTTTATATGTAGCAGTTCAACGAGCAGCCAACATTTCCTTTAGATCTCTGATATTAAGAAATCCCCAGTGAATCAACTGGGGTTGGCGTTTGTCTCTGGTCTCATCTGACTTTACCATAATGTCTGATTTAATTGTTGGCATGTTTTTCTTCATCCCAGTATGATTTTTCCTTTTGCCCCAGTTGCCTTTTGAGTGGAAAAAACAACTTTTTGAAAAGGAAGATTTGCATCTTAATAGATCTTAGCAACAGCAGAGGCCCTCTCAGCACTGTGCTTTTCAGTGTCACATGCACGGCTGCAACAGTACGTTTCAAAAACAAACAAAAAAATACTATTTTGCATGGGCTCAAAAATCTACTGTGCCCTCTGTTAGATTAATACCCGTTCCAGGAAGCTTGTTTGGATTGTGGTGTAAAAACAGATCACTGATAGCAGTGTATTAGTGGGGGATTAACATGACTTTCGCCCTGCTTTCAGTGCACAATAAAGCTTTAATCTAGGCTCTGACTGGCAGGCTGGGCTGCAGAGGCTGGACCAATGAGGTGCTGCGGTGTCTGTAGCATATCCCCACCCATGTATGAGTGTTTCCTGTGGTGGTGGCGGTGGTGGTGGTGTGGCCGGGCCTGGCAGCAGACTGCAGTGACAGACGCACCCCTGGGATTCCACCTGTCAGCCACAAACACGCTAATCGACAGGCCTCGTATAAGATGAACTCTCTGTCACCTCTCTGTCAAATCTTCATCTTCTCACTCGTCTGACAGATTCCCTCTGCCCACCCTCCTCTCATCCAACCCAATCTCCGCCCATAAGCCAGCCTGTATGAAACACACCAACATGAACCCTTCATGCCTGCTGCGCCTCATCCACACTCATTCTCTCTTTTTTTTTTTAAAGGAAGCTGGTTTGATTTTAACTGGAAGAAATTATCCAAAAACAATTTCTGTGCAGCTTCTTCTTTAAAGAAACCCCACCACTTCTCCACCTCCCTGCCTTTCAGCTTTAATGTGACAGAGGTGGGCTTTAATGTTCAGTAGTAATTGGGAGGAGAGGGAGAGACTGTTTGGGAGGAGGAGGAGGAGGAGGAGGAAGGGTCATGGTCAGGTTTCTCATGGAAGTTATTCTGCATCTGTCTCTTAGCAACGACAGTCGGCTCTTTGTACAGTCCTTGAGTTGATTGGTGCGTCCCCCCCCCCCCCTTCTTGATTGCTGAAATGTTTTGCAAGGGGGCTCCTGAGCAGACAGTCTTCCTCTCATATTCTCTGCTTTTAAGATTTTGTTTCCAGATGGGCTCGCTGAGGCGTGGCACAGTCGTGTATATTTACATTATTTAAGAACGAAAACAAAAAGCCACATTTAAAACAAAACTCACTATTATCAGTAAGTATTTGATACAAATGCTCCTTTAAAGACAATCACTTTATAATTTACCATGATCTTTTCATTAGGTTTAGATGAATGCCATCAAACAAAGTGACTGCACGGGAGTTTGGTTTCTTGTTGCTCCAGCTCTTCGTCCCTGAACAACTCACCACTATCAAATCCTCCCTCTCTTTAGCCAGTGTCACGGAAAGGGCAGCCCGGGGTCAAAGGTCACTTCAAGGAGCCAGGGGAACCTTCTCAATCCCACCATCCACTTGAAGACATTAGAGGCAGGAGCCAGACCCCAAAGTGGAGAGAAGGAAAAGAACTAAAGGAAAGAGATCTTTACTGGATAGATAGATAGATAGATAGATAGATAGATAGATAGATAGATAGATAGATAGATAGATAGATAGATAGATAGAT
>JAUMHL010000018.1:24784559-24844943 GCA_032362345.1 Sandelia bainsii | reverse complement strand
ATAGATAGATAGATAGATAGATAGATAGATAGATAGATAGATAGATAGATAGACAGACAGACAGACAGACAGATAGAGCAGTGATAAACATGTTGGAAGTGATGTACAGTATTTCCGGGATGTCATTAAATGTGCCTAGTAATTGTAAAGTGGAACTAGTGATAAGATGACAGATGACAGATGAAGATCTAGCTCGGATCAGATGAGATGAGGGCTCCGTGTTAAAAGTGTCCCAGATTTTCGCTTTTGATGAGGCTTTCTTCACACAAAATGTGAAATTGGTTCTCAGATGTTTCCGCCTGCAGGTCTGTTTAAAGCCAGCTTCCAGACAGATGGAGCTTCATTTCAGCAGTGAAAGTACTTTTAATTCTCTCCCGGTAGCCTATCTGACTGCAACCCGTTCAAATCCAGAAACACCCAGGGCCAACTGCATTCTTTACATTTGATCCACTTTTACTGGGTTGTGTTTGTTCGTAGACTCTCGCTTTGGCTTTTACTAATAAAAATAAAACCTCACGTATTTTATCTGATGTGTTTTTCAGAAAAGAGGATTGTATTAGTTGATCTCCAGTCTAAGGTACAGGTCCTGGCTCTGGAGGCATTAAGTAAAGCCCGTGTGCAGCTGTATGGTCCACAACTAGTTCCTGAACCAGACAAAGTTCAGCACGGCCGACATTTATAACCTTCGCAATAAAAGCGCAAAATTAAAAAGAAAGAAAGAATAAATAAATAAATATAAAGAGATTCGTGAAGGCATGCAATAACAGAAAACACGCCACATCAAAAGATGTGTAATAAAATATTATTTCGCTGTAACCTACAGTTAATATCAAATCATTTCACGATGACACATCTTTTATCCACAAACGCTCACACAGACTTTGAGCCAGTGTAAGAACATTAAATATAACTTTTTTATTGGCTTTATGGACTCAGAAACTATTTTTTAAAATAATATATGCATATTTTTTATCATTCAGCCTAAATTATGAAAAGCCTTTTTTAAGTCGCTTTGACTGTGTTCATTATATCTTTCTGATTTGCTCTTTATTATAGACGTAGTCTATAAAATTTAAGTAAATAATATGCAAACTATCAAATCAATAAAAAATGATGTGAGTTAAGAATAATGAAAATACAGGAGATCAACTAAATGTTTGACAGACACGTGCCAACGCAAACATAAAGACACATAACTAGTTTAATGTGAAACTCATATCAGCATATTTGCCTATAAAATACAATTGTCAACTTTTAAATATTCTCTAATGTATTTCACGGGTGAAAGATTTTAATCACAGCTGTGCAACAGTCTCTTCAGAAGCCGTAGTTTTTATCAGCGCTTATTGATTATTAAAGTTTCCCGATATGAATCCCACAGTGAGTCTTTCAACTTAACCAAATCAGTGACACATATTTTTCTAAAAAGACATGTTGAAAAATAAATATTAGCCTAAAAGGAGAACAAGAGAAAAAAAAGAAAGGACTGGGAGGATTTACATCACGCGTTGCTCGACAAAAAAGTAAAACTGCAAAAAACAACATCAACAACAACTAAACAATAAGAAATTATATTAAGGGAGTTTTAAACGTAATAAAGTTCGTTTTTTCTGAGGACAGACAAACGACTCTCGACCTATTTTCCAGATGATCGGAGTCGATTTCTTTGACACCGTTTCACTTAAAAAAAAACAACTAAGAATGATCACAAACTTTATTCTTTGACTCTTTTCTTTTTATTACCATTGCAATAGACTATTTCTAAACATATTAAAAGCTATATAAGCCTACGAGCAACATAATGGTGTTGAAATTAGACTTTGAGGAGGATTATGAACCAATTCTGCATCATTACAGATTTGAGAGTGATAATTACGGGTTTAAAGAGGTCATTGAAGCGATTTCAAAAGCGGCAGTCAGCAGTTATTTCACATCACAAACTACTGTAGAGCAGCCACGTCCCAGTAATCAGACAGTGTTTCATTTATTAGCATTAAATTGTCATTTTCATAATTATATTGAATGGTTGATTTTAATCCACCACTCTGCTGCAAAAGCGAAAACACCAGAAAAATGAAATGGCATAAAAAGCACTTGGCTTATTTCCAGTGATTTCCTTGCTAACAGCGGGGAAACAGGCTGGATGCACACACACACACACACACACACACACGTACACAATACAAAATTATAAGTGTAAGTTTAGACTTAACGCTCACATGAGGTTTTGTTCAGAGCCGAATTTGTTTTATTGTGTAAATGACTTCTGTGAAATAATGTTACTTGTATTTATACATCGATTTAAATGTTTTTTGAAGTAATTTACAGAAGCGTCCACATCTTGTAATCAAGTCAATAATTGTCTACATATTACAAATTATTTTTTAAAAACACTGATTTTACTAAACATATTAAAATAGGATATTTGTGTTGGACACATCAATCATGAATCCATTTTATTTGATAAGTATTACTTACCATCACGTATTAGACTCAAACACTTGTACATTTTATAATACAGCTTCCCGTGGACGTGGGCCTATAGCCTACAGAGTTGATCCTCACAACTCTTCAGGACGTTATAAATATTGAGAAATATTTTAAATGAACAAAAAAAATCTTCAGAGTGATCTGATTGGCTACACACTTTTACTCCTGAAAGCTGATTGGCTGAGAGCGAACTATGCTGCGTAATGACTGATCCAACTTCAGCTCTGTGAAAGCAGCAGAGACGCCCTGCTCTCTGTCCTGTTCATGACTTGGACCAGTCTTAGAAAAAATGATTAGAGCAACAGTTAACAGATATTTCTCCTGGTCGCAGGTCTCAGCATGAACAGATTTCCCTCCGCCGGAGCAGTCTACATATGCCTTGGCGTTTCCTTCTTTTGGACCTGTACGTGTGTGGGAAAATGCTCCATTGTTTTATGTTGGCCCTTTGGCCCGGAACACCCAGGGGCCGTCGAGCGCCCAGCTTCATCCTCCTCAGGGTAAACTATAGTGACAGAGCACCGAGGGGCCCCTCATTAGCTCCCTGTCTACTAAGACTCAAAGAAGCTGCTTTAGTCCTCTCTGTTCTCCTTAATCTGCCACCACAGACACAATTATAACTCCATTTTCATTCCGCGCTCTTCTCTTATGCACAGTTTTACCACCTTTAATTAATAGAATTTTTAATAGCACAAAACGTTTGTAGCTTGAAAACATGTTTAAGAGGTGTCACGCTACTGACCATCAGTAAAAACTGGTTTAATGTGGGTAAAAATAGACTTTTAGGGGGAACACATTATATAATGCTTTTATTTTGACATAGATATAATAAATAGCTCCTGTCTATAGTATAGTTACAGTCTGTATATGAACCCAAATCTATTTTCAATAAGAACATTAATTTTCTGTGTTTTGATGGTTGTTTCACTTTTTCAAACACTTTTACTAGTTATTAATATGCATATAAATAACCTAGTCTGGTAATTATTTTAAAAATGAGACGTCACACTCCAATACAAAATCCTCAGAACTAAATAAATACATCTTGCATGCAGGGTCAGCTGTCCCTGTTCTGTTTCGTGAGTTTTCTAAAGGTTTAAATGCTTCAGTTGGTCTGAACTGTCTGATCAAGCCCAGTGTAGCAAGTAATGCAGAAAAGTTAAATATTTCCCTGCAGGAGGTCTTCAAACATGGCCAGTTCAAATAAATGCTGACATACACACAAAGCCTGTCAATAGGAAGCAATTAGTTTGATTAAAATGGCTGCTTAGAGACAATATTACTGTCAGGAACAGGCTCCAGACCAGCAAAAAGCTCTGCTTGGCTTTCATTTACTTACTTACTCAGTTTCAGTACACAAACTCATGTGTTCACTCACCCAAACGTATACACACTTTTTTTCTTTTTTTTGGAGAGTGCGAGTCATAAACAACATAGAAGTGAAATGGCAAAATAAACCAAATACACTTTATTTATAAATCTTGAGTTATAATTTAATATGGTACCAATATGTTAACCAATATGCTTTCACAGTACATTAGAGTGGTTGTCAAAAAGAAGTAAACACAAGTACACACTCATACATACACACCTACAGACACACACACACACACACACACACACACACACACACACTTTCAGTTCAGCAATACCCTGCAGTGGTCTATTGTGCCATGAAGCAGCCTGGGCTCATAAATGCATGAATTATAATGAAATAGATTTGTTACTTGACCTGGGTAGTTGTGTACAGTTCATTTATCGTGTTAAAAAAAAACTGTAGTTGTACGTCAGGACCAGTGCTCTTAAAATCTCTCTGAGACAGTCAGTGTAAAAGACCTGGAAACTTAAATTAGAAGTGTGTGGTAATGCATCAGTTGTTAGCCCAGCGGAGTAATGTCATTACTTTTCTCTGTAACATGTAACCAGTCAAAAAAAAAGTTTTGATTTATCTCATCTGAATAGAAAAATATCACCTATCGAACATGCAGCCGCCTACCTTTGTCTATTTGCCTTTTTTAGCCTCATCAGCAACATAATTTCTGATGAGAAATACTAGAAAATTTCTCCGACTGGCATAATTCAGTCACTAGATTCAAAATAAACATGATTTTTAATTGTTAAAATGAAAAACATCTATTTTTAGAGGGTAATAAAGGTGAAAATGCAACATTGTGGCAAGCAGAAATAATTACATCTGCTAAAAATATTTAAAAAAATATTAATGTAAAAAAGTAATGATACTGCCAACGCAGCGATTAACAAGTAATGCATTAATAATAGTAATACAGGTTAAAGTCAGATGATGTTGGGTTTCACTTGAGTTTCACACACACTTGTGTTAAATCTTTCTGAAATGTTCCTTTAGTCCAAAGTGCCATGTCTGGAAGGTATGAAACAAAGAAACAAAAGAAAAAGAAAAAAAAACAGATGGACACAAGACATTCCCTGCAGTTTTCTCACTAGCTGGGGCAAAAATACATAAAATGTTTAAAAAACAAAAAGGAGCCAAAACATAATTTACAAGCACGATAAATATACACACGAGGTCCAATAAATATTGTTTGTTATTCCCAAAAAACCATAGAGTGGGAGTGGTCACCACACTGCAAAAAATGTCCATTAAAACCAGTCATTTCATCTCATGAACTATTGTTTCTCTTTGAACAAGTAAAAAAAAATCTGCCAGTGGGGTCAGATCATTCCATGTCACCAATGTAGTTCAGGAACCTTTCTAGACGCATAGAGATGTCATTCAAAATGAGATCAATTCGTTAATTCAAAACTAAATCTGTTTTAGCTCGAAGACGACTCTAACTATCTCATTCCACTGGCAGTTTTTCTCTTGTCCAAAGCATCAGAGATTTAAAGCTGCAGCAGCTGAAATGATCTGAAGAGTGGGACCTTTTCCTGACCTTAGTAGAACCACTGCAGCTTTCTCCACTATTGAATAGGCATATAAGGCCAGTTGAAGCTGCTCCCTGACAGCAGCATGTCCCTTATCAGAGTTTCTATGGGCGTTTTCCCCACCAGACGGACGAAGAAAAGCTGCTCTATGACAGAAGAAGAGACGGTGCGGAGGGAAGGCAAGCGGAGCAGCAACTTCCCGAACCTGTTAGGCTGGTTGGGATACTGGCTCCTCACATACTCCTCTAAAGCACACTGGGATTTCTCCTGCAGACCCTCCACATGGGCCACGTCCGACAGACCACAAGCATCTACAGACAGAGGGAACGACAGCGAGACAAACAACAGGCAGGAGGAGAAGCGGTCAAGGCCAGTGGTTCAACCAGACATCAAAAGAACAGACAAGAAATTTAAGAATAGTTTAATTTTACAGGTATTTCGCTAACTAGGTTAGCACAGAGAGAGTGGATCACACAGCAGCAGAGGAAAGACGAAACAAAATCACTGGGTGATGTAGTGTTAGGAGAAAAATGGGTGAGTTATGATTATTATAAATCAAGAAACCACCTGAAACAAAACAATATTCAGAAAGAAACACAATAAAATTTAGTTCCTTAGTCACAGTTTTGTTACTGGAGCCACACCACTGATCACTGAAGATACTGTGCAAGTGTGGCTGGATTCAGATAATCTGAGTGAACCTGAGTGAAACAGTAAACCCGCTTTACTCTAAAGGAAGAGTAAAGCAGGTACATAACAACGCCTGTGCACAACATTTACTAATACTGATAAAGTAAGACAGTCAGTAAGTCACGGTCAGGTAATAATCCACAATATAAGCGCAAAGGTGTCAATATGTAAGAAGTAAAATCTAAAAATTGGCGCTGCTGTGGTGAAAACTTATGAAGAAAGACATCAGCATATAAGTGATTTGTTGATTCCCCTTCAGTTTAATGCCTTCCAGCAAATCTTAAAAAATGATCAGAACATAGAAGTAAGGAAACAGTATCGCTTTGTCACAGCCAGATTACTGTCAACCTTTACCTACTGTACGTGTAGTACTTCTAGACACAGAAGACCCCCCCAGTTTGTACTGTAGAACTGCAGTCCGGATGGTGGCTTGGGTTAAAGAGCGGTTACTGTGTCCCAGTTTGAGGACACGTGCTCAGATGTGCTCATGGGGACTAAAATAGACCTGCATAGAAGAGCTTTTTTATTTTTTACTCTGCTCTTTCTCATCTTTTTTGATCCTGATCACAACCCAGTCATCAAACACTGAAACTGTTATTAAGAGACCCTGAAAAAACAAGACTTATGGTGGATTATGCAAAAAGTAGTTGTAAACTGAATCCAAATAAATATAACACAAATAAATGTATGTATGTATTTACATTTATATTTGCATTATTCATGCTTAAAGCGTTGAAATTAGAATAATAAAAAATATCCTATTTAATTATTTCGTTCACTGTTTGAAAAATAAATGAGCTAATCAAACGGATTTCTAATTGGGGGTTACAATAAAAAAAATTGCAAACTTGCCAACAGTCAGTTTAATATGCATCTTTTATATAATGCAACAATGGAATACAATAGAAATGTAAACAAAATATTAGATCCTGTCATCATTTTGTTAATTTCTTTGCATATTTTATTATTCATGTAAAGTGTTTTTTATTTTAGAAGCTGCAGAGATTCTTTGCAGTTTGCAAACTGACTCACAGCTTATTAAATGTTACAACAGTAATACAGTTTACACATTACTAAGTGATTCTAATACTAAAAAAAACAAGCTCATTGGTTAATCAAGTTAGCATTGTTAGCAGTAATGAAAATATATTCGTTATAAGAAGCCAGGACTTTAAAAAAATGAAATAAAATAAAATAAATTGATCTTTTATGTCTTTGTAATGACCCTGAAGGTCAAAGATAACAGTTAACTGTGTAGGAACTTTTTTTTTTTTTTAACAATATGACATTTAAGCCATTTAAGACATTTAAGGTTAATTTGAACTGAAAAGGGAAGGTGGTGACATTTCATTTTTATTTCTTCTTATTTCAGAAAAATGTACATTTAAATATTTTTTTTTCAGAAAACAGGTTTTGTGGTTTACCTAGAAAAAAAAAGCTGATAGAAAAAGAAAAGCTGATATTTATGAGATTTTTATTTTCACTATATCAGTGTTCAGACCATCATTAACATCAAAATCTTAGTTTTCTGAAAATATTCTGCATTGTAACTGGTGACAGTTTTCTTTCCAAAAATACTAATTTGAATAAATCATTTATTTAAAAAATTATATTTTTTATCCTCCACTGTTTATAGGCTACAATACAGTCTATAGACTGATTTTTTCCCCCTACTGTCTGATATAAGGCTGGGTATAATTTTATTTAGCCTGCTCCACTGCCCACATGGTGTGATCGTTTCCTCGAAACCAAATGTCAGGTGTAGAGAGTTTACCTGTGGTGAACAGCACGATGGCCTTGATGCAGCTGTATTCTGCTGAATCCACATGCAGCACCTTGAGCTTCTCCACCTGCTCCTGGAAGACCCGGATGTGGTCCATGAAAGCCACCACCCGGTCCGCGGACATAGGTGAGGCGTGGAGGCCGGCGGCGGCGAGCAGCGGTGCGACGTGGACGGGCATGGAGCACTGGGCGGCGTTCAGGACGAACAGTTCGCTCCAGGTGAGACGCAGCAGGGCGACCTGATCCGGTACCTGCAGGTCCGGGAAGAACGGGATGTTGCGGGCCCACTCCACGGCGCTGAAAAGCATCCGGGCAGCCAGCTCACAGATGTTCTCTATGCCCATGATGTTGTTGTTCTGCAGACACTGAGAGCCAAACCTGGAGGTGGGGTAGGGCTCAGCCCGCAGCAGGAGAGAGATGTATCCCGATAGGTAGGAGTGACACTGTAGAGGGTCCCCGTTTGTCAGAGCGAACTGGCCGTGATAAGACTGGGTGGGAATTCTGCCTCTTTGGACAGCTGCAACGAGAAACAGCAGAGATGTCAAAAACCAACACAGAAGGAGATTAAAACAACACATATGACATTAGATGGAAAAGTGGAACAGTTCAGCGAGAGGATGTAAATTAAAACATCTTATAGAGAAACACACGTTTCCTCTGTGCGTTAGACTTCATGTCTACTGACAGCAAACATCTACAGTCTGATACAGTCACAGCCAGCCAGGTGCTCTGAAATCTATTTCTAGGCCACGACTTGCAGATAATGGCGTGCTTGATTTTTCAGTGTGGTTTTTGTGGCTTTAATTGTGTTAATTTATTCCAAATAGTTTCAGTTAAAATCCCCCAAACTGTCGGGTTTGGATCTTTAACTCACTTCCTCTGATACTAGCTACATAATGACGAGTGACTGTACTTGTTTGTTTTTTTAATCTATATATTTTTGGGAGGTTGAATCGGGATTAAAGTTGATTCAAATTCAAATATAATAAAACTGTTCTAAGGCCTATAAATGTCACTCAGCCATTCTGGAAGTGATAACATTATGCTAGTGTAAGCTACGTGGGGCCTGGACGACCAGCATGCATAATGAATAGAAGCACACACACACACACACACACACACTGTCCACATGCGCGCACAATCTACCAAGAACGTCACGCACTTGAAGGCGACAATTTTAACGAAGAAAAAATAAATTGCAATAAACTACGATGTGGCAGCATTGCTGTCTGGTTTAAATATGTGACATTTAAAGCAGCTTCGGGCTCTTTCAGCCACACAATGGCCGTGTATAACACACACAGCTACAGCGGACGCACAGCAACAATAATACACTAAACATGCTACAGGATGCTAACTGGATCCCACTAATCTCTGTAATATCACAGCCTACACATGTTCGCATGTAGATGGTGTAACCAGCAGCATCAGAGAGAAATAGAATAAGAACAGTCTATACAGTAGAAATATCTCTACAATATCACGGACTAGACAAAGGCAACACGTGAATAACCACGTCCAGCGTGTCCAAATAAATGATATAGACTATGCAGGCTATAGCCTACAAATGTAGCGTCCACAGAATAGGGTTTGTAGGACAGGCGTGTTCAAAGAGCATTAGGATGTGTGGAGATGAACAGTGCTTAGAGATAATACCGATAGCAACAACTGGGTGATTCCAGCCCGTACCTTCCCTCCTCATGCCGACTTTGAGGCATTTCTTGAGGCGACAGTACTGGCACTGGTTGCGGTGGTGCTGGTCTACGGGACAGTTCCTGTTGGCCCTGCAGGTGTAGCTCAGGTTCCTCCTGACGCTGCGTTTAAAGAAGCTCTTACATCCCTCACATGTGAACTGTCCGTAGTGCTTCCCGCTGGATTTATCCCCGCACACGATGCACTCGATCTGCTGGCTCTGCTGTTTGTCCATGGACGAGGAGGAGGAGGAAGAGGAGGTGTTAATGCTGTTGTTGGTGGTGGTGGTGGTGCTGGACGGATTGGGCTGCGGTGCGCCCTGGGGTGCTCCTGTTGCCGGGGGTATTTCCAGAGAGGACGCAGGGTTCATGTGTCCCGACAGCTCCCCGGGCAGAGACAGAGGTGCGACCTGGGACACCGGGGAGGAGAGGGTCCCCTGAGTGTCCCCGGCGCCTTCCGTGTTTCTCCACGCCACCATAGCCATATCGACCGTCTCCAAAACTTTGCGCGCCCAACTTTGCTATTTTACGCAATAATTAACGCAAACTATCTGTCGGCATGAACCACTAAGGAAACTGCGGCATCTTTTTGTGACACAGTGAAATACAAGTTCAAATATAAATAGAGCTCATAAGATAACGGAAATAAAATTATAACGCGCGAGCTCACAAGTAAAGAATGGGCAGTCACCCAGAAACAGCTTCGGCGCGGCGGAAATCCAAAAAGAAAGCTTCATTCAGAGCGTGAAAATGCACTATTACATCCACAGAGGGAAACATAAATACACACAACACCGAGCCAAAATCCACAAGGGGAAGCAACGTTATCCCAACATATATATGTATATAGGTATATATACAGTCTGCTCCTTTCTGTCCTGTGTGTCCAGCTTTAAAGAGAACACCGCGCGATCAGATCCTTCATCAGAGATGGAGTCGCCGGACCAGGCTTTCCAGACGCTCCCTGCTCTCCCGATCAGTCACAAGTTACATTAAAAAGACAACGAAGGAGGGGAGGGAGAGAGAGAGAGAGAGAGAGAGAGAGAGAGAGACGGGTTGATGGATGATGATTTTGATGATGCTTTGCTCCGGGACGGAGGAGGAGAGTGGTGCGTCCACACGTCACGGGCTGTGATTCGGTGACGTACGTGTTTTGGGTGGGGTTAACGCAAGGAGAAGCTGGTCTGGGAACAGCAGAGGACACCTCCAGCTGGATTACTACTGTTGGCGCGTACTGCTGAGACCATCGTGAGCTCGTACCTTTAATCTTCTCTTGTCTTCCCTCTGTCCCTTTGTGTGTGTGTGTGTCTGTGTTGCTGCCATTTGACTCTAGCACGTGCTGTGAGTCTGTCTGTCATATATTCTCTGAAATATGATGAGATAACGCACTTTAACTCACATTTTATTTTATTTTATTAGTTTCATATGAAGGGCGCTACAGAAACAGAAGCAGTTAATCCTAACTGCAGCAATTTGATGCCATCTAGTGTCATCAGTAAATTACACAGAAAATTACCGTATAGGACACTTAGGTGCCTGGATAAGGAGATACATACGGTATTTTTAATTTAACCAAGTCATTGCATTTGTGTAATTGGACTTTTATCAAATGTGACTTCTGTTTACTTTGTAATGTTTTTGAAATCATTATTTAGTTAATGGTGCTTTATAAAATGACCCATTCTGAAACCATTCACTGTATATGTCAGTTAGGAGTTGTGGCAAAATATAATTTAGCTTTTGTTTTTCAATATACTCTTTTAAATTATAACGGCTTAAACCAAATATTACAATATGTGTGAGTCAAAATAACTGAACTGAATTAGATAAATTTTTATATTAGAAGTGTTACCTCTAAAATTTCACTTCTTAATTTACTTTATCTCCTATCTGTTAAAGATTTTTGGTCATTCTAGACCAAAAATATGGGACTCACATGAACATGTATACCCATAATAATTAGTGTCTAATAACCTTGTAGCACAAACGCTACAAAAGGGGGGTAAATTCCCACCTATGCTCCACTGTAGATACACCCCTGCCACCCTCACTACCATCAAAAATACATACATTAAACATTGCATTAAAATATTTACTGTAGTATAAGCACTGGCATCCAGAGGTAACGTTTACCCGCAGTAGACATATTCAGTGCTAACATTATGTGTTGAGTGTGTGTGTCCCAGTAGTTGCACTGATCCTAATCAGAACTTAAACCGTATATGATTTATAATATAGAAATGATAACACTGCAGCACTGACAATGCCTGATTGTAGCTGGAAATTAATCACTCTCAAATTTTAAATTAGAATTGTCACTTATTTAAGTTAACGTGTGATGTCTTCTATCCCATCTCTCATATATGCTGCTATTATCTCGTGTTTTATTTATTCAGCAGCGTCGCTAAGTCCAGTTCCTGTCTGTATTTTGGATTATCAGACTGAATGATCTTGATGGTTGTGAAGGCCTTTGATAGCAAACCACTGCCATGTGAAAATGTCTGCCTGGCCATTTCACTGTTGACTCATGCTTCATCAGTCCTGAGGCCAAGCGTGCCGTCATGTTTATCCAGACGGCCAGTGTTGCAGTCATCCAGCGACTGCTCACACACAAAACAAGCCTTGCTCTTCCTGCTAACAAAACACATGGCTGACATCCAAGACCAATCAACAGTGGAAGGTCAAGGCTAAAGTGTTTACCACGCTGGATGGGGATGATGCATTCCTCCACAGTCTAATTCACTGAACTCCCCGTTCCCCACTCTCATCTCGTGACAAGTCCAGTTAACAGATTTGGGAGTTTAAAAATGATAAATCTCCCCCTGTCTTTGGTGATCTGGTGCCCTTTAAAAATTATCACCAGTGGGGAGCTGAAAGTGAGCTAATTGGAGACAAAGAGGGAGAGAGTTTGTCCATGAGAAACCTGCTGTTTGTGCAAAACCACCACGATGTGACTGTTTACAGCACAGTGGGAGACATCGCTGCTGTTCAGAGATCTGCTGCATTCTTTCAGGTTTCAAGGTAGCTCTGTAAGCATATATCATTGAATTACAGCTCCTCACTAAGCTCATCTAGGAACCAGCGGCACCATATGGTTATTTGTTAAATCCACAAAGTTTTCAGTATTACGACAAAAACAGTACAAGTGCACCAGGTCTGCTGGAGGTGAGAGAAGCTCTATGCTCATCCACCTGCACATGGAGGATCAACAGAATGATGTCACTTTTTCTGAAATGTACTTTTTGTAATTCTGAAATTGGTAAAAATGTTTGCACTCTATTGAAATTAAATAAAGAATTTGCTAACTTGGAAAATGTGTGACTCTGCGGTGATAAGAAAATACTGTACTTACAGTGTTTTAAGAACTGTGTGCAATATAGGTTTCTAGGAATCTGCAGTACTATTCTTACAATTTAGAATAAATGGGCGTGGTGTAAGCTCATTACATTAATGAGATTAATGGTTGTGATCTAAAAGTGCACTGCAGCCTGATGCACATACCCTCAACGTCTCCTGCTAGGGTTTTGGTAAAGCCTCAGTGAGCATGCAGATCTGGGAGTGTCATGACCTGGCTTGCAGGCCATGACGAGGAAAGGTAAACACACGATTGTAACTAACGTGTGTAGTGGTTATTGAATGTGGTGTTTGATACTGGATGCATAATTATATCGTGTTGTATGGGAGACAAGCCATCACATAGGCCCCCTACCTGGACCTGCACACACACATGCATATGACCTGAGTGCAACACAACAAACAAGGCTGATCAGAGTCACGGGGCTGCCTGAAAATAGGATGAAACAGCAGGGTGAACGTGATATCATTATGTTAGGTACACAAAATAATATCAAATAATAACTCGCCATTTAAAGAGGAAACTAAGTACAATAGAATAAGGGTTAGGATTAAACCTAGTTTGATGTCACAGAGACCTGTTTGTATTGAAAATGTCACCACAATAGGCAGCGATAGACATAGCACACACTGGACATTTTGTATTGTCATTGCATAAAAAGCACAGGTTAAATAGTATGTCCATGTCCGCTATGAAAAAGATCTGTTAAGTAGATGTTAATCTGATCTTTTAGTGTGTTGAGTAATTGTTATATTGAAAGTTATTTATGTCCAAAATGTAATTTCTATCAACTGCAGTAAAAAGAAATACAATACATCATTTTTTAAATATGCCATAATCTGACAATGAATGCTGGACAGTAACCAGATCTGGGAGATTGTCTACTTATTAACCTTGGCAGCCACTAAAACAAAGCTGGAATCGCTTAGGCTCTAAACGGGGTCAAATCTTGGGCAGAGAGCAGCAATAGTTTATCAGTTAGATTAGCGTACCTCAGCCTCTGCTTCACCTGTGACTGCTGGTCCGTCTCTCACCTTTCGTTAACTCCAGACCTCGGACCTCTGGCCCCTACAAGGCTGCTGCAGCTTTCCTTATGCGTTTCATTTCATGCTTGAGAGACACATTGTGCTATAGGTCAGCGTTCAGTGATAACACACCACCAATGGGCTTCCCAGTTGTGAACAGAGTCATACTGGTGCAATGTTGGGATTCTCATTAGGTGTTGTACAAAGTCCTACTTAACCTTTGACCTTACTCAGACTAGAACCTCATTATCTGGCACAAGATTAACCTACGTAGTTGAGTAAATGATCTAAACTTTGTATATTTTCAATAAAGATTTCTAGGAACCATTGATACTTTAGTCAGGTGCTGAATACAGTCACTGTCTATACAGTGGAACACATAAACATCATCACCTACATTATTTTACACAGCACGTCAGTTTTACATTTGACAAATTTTTGTCTCACTAGCTGCGGTGAAATCCTCAAAGTATTACTGAGAGGCAAGTTGGATTCAGTCAGTCAAGGACAAGTTGTTTCCTTGTCCTTGATCTGTTGATCTGTAACCACTGCAGGGAAGAGCTGCTAGGATGTCATTGTGTACTGGATGCAACATTAGTTCAGACGGCTTTGTGAAGGCCAGGAGGGACATGGACAGTTGGAGGCTTGCGTGAATGACATAGAAACGCAGAAAACATGAGTGTTTCTTGGTGCTTTTCAAGGTCAGGTGGCATAAATGACTGTAATTCAGAGAGACTGTCACTGTGGATCTGTCTGCATTTGAGAAACAGTTGTAGTTTTTCAAGAGGATGGGAGACAGGTTGTGTGTGTAGTCTTCTAAAACAGACATTATGCATGGAAACTTGGAGACGGTATAATGGTTTTAATTTGGCATTTAAATTATGAAATGGTGAGATTTTGTGTCCAATTTTCTCAGCACCACCCACTTAGCACTGACTTGCTCTACATTTTCTTAGCACAAACACAACAAAGAAACAAACTCTCCCTCTCACTTTTCCACCAGAGGAACAAATGTCATTCAAAGCAAAGCCGCTTCCTTTGTCCTTCACAGCGGCACATTTCCTCAGACTGAGAACACTGTCCGGCATGTTGATTGATCATATATTTGTATCTATTCATAGAGGCCAGATTCATCATTCCAATTTGTCAAGTTGCTGGAGTGCTGAGTTAATTATGTGCAGAAGAGCCAGAAAAAAGAGGACAGCCTCGTATTTAGACTCAACTGAGGTTTCCCCACCTCAACTCAGCTCCAAACGAGCAGCCGCAGTTTCACCGGGCTACAGGAGCTGCTTGGCACCATGGGTAATTAGTGTGATGAATGCTTTAGCGGAACAAACAGGCAGTCGGCTGTCTCGCTCATCGTGTGGCTGTGCTGTCATAGCTTAGGGGGCTGCAGGCTCATCAGGGTAATGGATGATTCTGCAACAGGACCATTCCTCAACCAACAGTGTCACTGCCGAGCAGGAAACGCAGAGTTTTACAGGGTTTGAAGAAATCTGTGCTGGTTATGGATGTCAAGTAGATGTTTGAAAGGTTAGTAACAGCCAATAACAGTTAAGACTGAAAACATATTACATAGTATTAAGAAATGCTTTTAAAGGCATCAATGCAGGAAATGCAAAGGAGTGAGGCACATTGATAAAAACACGATTTTGTGATAATGCAGCCTCTTAGATTACATATATGGATATGCAAACATCTTGATACTAATCCTCTGTGGGATTCTTTTCTGTGCCTGGGGTGTAGAGCTGTTGCTGCTAAAATGATGGATCACATTATTAGATCAGAGGGGAGAAAAGACAGCCTGCGACTGGATTTGCAATTCACAGCCTCTTTTGTACATGGACCTTTTCTGCATGAAAGGGATAATTGGGCCGTTGTCACTGAGTCAGAGATTGTTTTTTAACAATGGGGGGAATCTTGCAATGAATCAGGTCAGTTGTCGGAGCCATGTCACCAGACAAGGCATTAGTCAAATATGCAGAATGATCCCTTTGCATACAACATAAAGAGGACTATGTGATCATTTATTCACAGTGCTGCAAGTCCAGATCTCATAATTCTTCCAACAAATGAAGGGCATATGGTGATTTTGTTTCCTGGACTGACCTGAGGGCAGAGGCAGCCATGACTGTGCTGTCATTTCAGTACCAGCTAATGGCCTGTTTTTACTCTGTGCCTTGACTTTTCAACCCAGTGTGACAGTGAATAATGTGATGCACATAAGGCTGATTTCTTAGCCATGTCATCCATGTAGCGGAAGCTGAATAGGTTGCCGCAGACAGGTAATCCATAGCTATATCATAAATTGTTTGTGTCAGTGAATTGTTTCGATAGCAGGCAGACCCCGGGCTAGCAGAGCGTGAGAGACAGACGAGGTCGTGGAAAGGTTATAGCTGGGTTCAGGAGGTGAGACTTTGGGGATGTGGACACGTCAGTCCATCAGAGTCCTCGGGTCAATGTGAAGACAAGTGGAAGACACATTTCTCTGTCAGCGCACAGAAAGCTTGCACGGGTTCAGGCTTTTGTCGTGAAGTCCCAAGTCATTGAGTCAATAGCCAAGGAACATGACACAACCTCTCACAGTCACTCGGCATCAAGCGGAACAGGGAATGGCATGCTTTCCATTTCACTGCTCCGTGGCCCCGGCAAGACCCTGTCTGCACTTGAGAAACAAGAGAGCTCTCAGCCCCAGCTCATGCATAGAAACACCGCTGCAACTTGGCCCCAAAAACGTACATTGCTCCCTCAAAGCAGCAGTACAAGGTGATTCACCGGTCAATCCATAACCCCGGCTATTATCTCCGCTAGCTGTTGTAGCGTGGCAAGGAGGCCTGTGGATAACCAGAGGGCTGGGATGACAGGAAATTAGATCATGGCAAAGCACAAGCACATTTCGATTAAACTGATGTCAGGATTTATCTTCTTCTGTCAGTGCATTTAGACGGGGCAAGGAAATCTGACCTCTCACCTTATCTGAGCAAGCTCTTTATCACAAGCATGGCTCTACATGTCATGGAGCTTACTATGTCATAATGTCTGTGGATAAAAAAAAGAAATAAAGTAAAAATGAGGTCTCTTGTATGTTTCATATTATCATCCAGTGCAGTGACTTCTAACATTCTTATCTTATCACACTTTAAGGCCAGAGGCCAAGCCTGGGAGGGCTAAACTTAGTTCCAAAGAATAAAAGAAAACATAAAAATAAACATAATTTGAAATTATTTTCTTTATGTGTTCAGTTTTAAGAATCCTCTCAGTAACCCTCAGATTCTTCACGTGATCCCTTGTGGGGACCTGGCTAAGTACTGGTCATTTGCAGCTGTGTTTGGTTTTCAGCCTGCGTGACTCGAGGAATAGCAGTGTTTGCCTGGTGGTCAATCTTTGGTCCAGACTGAAATACTGCATTTCTACAACTACTGGAAGGATTGTCATGAAACTGCGTAAAGAAATTCACGAGGTAGTATCCTAATGACTTTGGTGATAGTCTGACATTTCTTCCAGAGCTGCCATGAAGTGTGGTTTTGAACCTCTCAAATCAAATGGGCAGTCATATAATTTATGTCTCCCTGAAAATGATTTGCACTAACTTTGGTGATACCTTAACTTTTTAGCATATGGTCAAATAATTGATTGATTCATTTTTCCAGTATTTTGGTTCATAACCAAATACTCTACCTTCGTAACTAATGACATTCCCATCAACCACAACTGTGCTTTTAGTTTTTTTGTGCTAATTGGCAAATGTTGCATACAAAAATGCTGCACTAATTAAGATGATGGCAATCATACCTGCTAAACATCAGCATGCTTACATTCGTATTTAGCTGAAAGCATCACTGTGTCTAAATTTAGCATAGCTTTTGTGGGTTTAGACTCTAAATTTTTTGATGTGTAAACATCTGGTTTGGTAAATGAACATTTGATGTGATTCTGGCATAATTAACAAAAAATGTTTGAATGATGTGAAAACCACCTCAGTGACAATGAGAGCTGATTAAGTAGGAAATCGTTATAGGTTTTCTGAATGAATAATTACGCAGAGGAGGTCATATTAAAAACAAAAATAGTATTTAATGTATTTACAATAAACATCCAATCATGTCATATTTTCAAGAAATATACAGAACAAAAAGCTTTTAAATAAAAAAATAGTTAAATTAAAAAAGAAAACAAAACCAAAGAAGCGTTAGATCTAAAAATCTATTGCATCACTAAATATTTAGTGATGCTTTGAAAATATAGGTGATATTTTTCTTATTTCAATGCCCTTTCTTTCTTAGAGGTCCCCTGCAAAGAGCCATGAAATTCACATATTGAATATCACCCACAACTGAAGCACATCGCTCTACAACCATCACTAACATGGTTAGCACGTGGTTTCACTGTAAATAAAGGCAACATACGGCCAAAAGGCTCAAACCAAAACATTTTCTATGTGCATATGAAGAGTTTCCTTCCAAAATAACATCTGTCATCTAGAAAAAGTGATAATCCGGATAGAAATTGTTATCACATAAACAAGCAATATGTAAAAATTATTACAGCATAACTGTCCATTGTTGTCTGTTGTTAGCTAGGTGTCGCTTGAAACATCTGAGATAATAACTTTTTTGACCATAAATGTTATATTTTGGCAGTAAACTCTTCATTTCTCAATACATCTGTCACTAAAGATCCACTATAAACGTCAAACTGCTGTTACCACAAGGCAAGGTCATCAGAAGAAAAAATGAAAAAAATGAATGTAAAAAACATAAATGCTCCAAGGTTAATTTCTCATCACAAGGCAAAACATCTCAAGCACATTTAGGTGCCAAAAGAAACAGTCCTGTTGCCGCAGGCGAGTACAAGGTCAAGCAAGTGCTGTTACACTTGCCAGCGCTTCAGACAGACCTAGAATATGTTGGCTTCTTCTTCGAGTGTTGACTGTTACAGTGCACAGGTTGATATGGCACACAACACAGGCTCTCGTTAGAAAGTCTCAGAGTAGAGCTTAACAGCCAGGCACAGGTGCACGGCTGCTACCAGTGTTTGGTTGATTTTCTACAGTCAGCCTTATCTACTGTACAATCAGTCAGGCTGTAGCTCAACATTGGTGCCACTTTTTTTTCAAGCAAAGTATTGTTTTTATTTGGACTAAAGCAACAAACAGTTATCAGCTTTGCAACTACTGGAAGGAGAGATTAATCTAAATTAGACAATACCTTTACTAGTAGAAAAGTTCTACATATTAACAGTTATTATATCCTAAATAATACTGTTCTCTATTCCAATGTACAATATTTTATAGGTAATATGTTTTTGGGACACTTTCATATGATATGGTGAAAGTAAGTGAAGGGGAATCACAGAAAGGCTACATACAGCTAAAGGATCTGTTGTGAGCTCCAGCTCATTGAGACAAAGTTCTCTGCAGGACGTTACAGAACACTTCTATGGCACTTGTATGGCACTATTATGTACAGAGAGAAGTCAGCACTATGACACATTGGATTTTACAGATATCGAAGACAGCGCCTCTCTCACTGTGGTGCTAAAAATCTGTATTTATTCTCTTTTAGTTCACATGAAACCAAACAGACACAAGTCTGGTTCTGCTTTGCCATGGTTCTATGTTGAATGTAGGTCCATCAAGAGCTGATCTCTGGCATTCTCTGGCTTCCCCATTTGATAAATGTGTTCTTTATTATTTATGATGCTAAAGTAGCATCAATACCGTATATAGTTTAGATCTTATACTGGGGGTTCAGTGAGTTGCTAAACTAAACACATCATACGAGCTGAAATAATCTCCAGTATTAATAACAAATAAAAAATAAAAAATTGTAATACATACATAAACAAACAATTCACAATGCTGGGAACATACATATTAGCTTTTATACTTATTAGAAATAAGAAGATGAATACTTTTATCATGTGTGTTCAATTAACATGAAGCTACAATCAGCGGCTCTATGGCTTAACTTAGCACAAACACAAAACAGGAACACCTCCAGTAAATCCCACTATGTACATCCAATGCTAACCTATTAATGTATATATCTAATTTGTTTAACCCATAGAAAACATAAGTGTATAAGTGGCATGTTTTGTTTTATGGGGTATGTGCATGGCTACACTTGAAGGGTGCAGTGACTTCCCATCTTCATGCTAAGCTAAACCAACTGGCTGCTGGTTCTAGCTTCATATTTAGCACAGAGACATAACAGTGATACCGAGTTGACTCCAGGCAAGAGAGTGAATAAATGCATTTTTCAAAATGCTGTAATACTCTTTTAATTCTAACTCTCAAACCTCAAAGGGATTAAACATTTAAGAAGTGAAATCTATTGCAATGGTGAGTAGCTGGACAAATGTCCATATTTTTTTGATGCAAAACATATTAAATACTTACAACGTAAGCCAGAAAAAAAATCTATATACTCTATATAAACTGGATATGTCAGAAATCAGAATCTCATAGAATTCTTGACAAAAAAAAGGAACTGTTTGAAAAAATAAGTCTGCATTTAGACAATCACTGCAGTGTGAGTGATTATGAGTCATCTGAGTTTTTTTTAAATGTTAACATCACAATGCAGTATGCATTATACAGTTTTCTTATCATCAAATATAGAAGTTAGAGGCCATTGAAGTTAAATGTGAATTTAACTATTACTATGGCCACTAAATCAAAGACTCTGTGCAACTTGGTGAGACGCTGGATACTTCTTTGTTTTATCTCTGCATGCATTATAAGCATGCTTTTAAATGAACTAATTCTGCTTGGACACTGTGCGTCATGCTATGCTGTGTCTGCAGACAGCTTGCCCACCACAATCATCACATCACACCGCGTTGACTTGGCATTCTACTTAAATGTGTTCACACTCTCGGTCTATGCGCATGTGAGCTTTGCTGCAGATACCAGTGCTGCTGGTGAAGGCCTCCTCCCCCGCTGTCTCCACCTACGTTGGATGTACTGCATACATGTACCCTGGAGAGTCTTATTTGTGTTATTTATCATGTTGCTACATTTTCCATGCATTACAGCTGCAGGCTGCATCCCCAGGAGTTGATTTACACCACCTAGCCAGAGTGTATTTCTCCTGTATTTGTCTCCATTTGCCAATGACATGAGTGTTCCTGGCAGAATTATAATGGTGGTACTGTCAGATCAGTGCTTAGAGAGACAGTCATAGAACTGAAATGTCACGGGTTCAGTTACTGAATCAAGTCGCATGTTTTCTCCGAGCATTTATGAGTAGGTCACTTAACTCTTATACCCTCCCTCCCTCAAGTTTTTTTTTTCTAGTAAATTATGTTATGGAAGTTGCGCTGAATTTCTTTTAACATCAAGGGGAAAACAATTAACATCAACTGTATTAAATGAAGTAAAAAAAAGTTTCTCAGCTCTGAAACAGTAAATTGGTTTCAGAACATCAACCAGCATTCGTAGCAAAACTCCACAGTAATGTACAATGTGGCTCAACACTCTTCTACCTTCAGCACATGTTTAAAAAACCCCATCTAGAACAAGAACAGACTAATTATGCTAAAAGTTATTATGAAAGTAATTTTTTTTTTAAATCTTAACAATGTGTGCAACATCAACTCAAACTGGACTATACACCTGGTAAAATAAATTATACAGATGAATATTTTTATAATTGTAACCTTTGGATCATTTTAAAAGATAAAATTACATCAAAACTTGATTTCTCCTACCTCCTGGTTCTGGGTCACTGGGGTTAAGTTCTAAAAAAGGTGCAGCTATTGTACAATGGATTAGAAACTAATTGGTTTGCTTTTGGGATAGAAGGGTAGATATTTTCTATTCTTATTTTTTCTTTTTATCCTAACGGATAAAGTGCCACCTGGAGTTATGACCTCTCTGTGTGTTAAACTTTAGTCTTAGACAGTTTGTTTTTAACACATAAATGTGTTAATAAGTCTTCTGTAGGGTTGCCTGGTAGTTTAAAACTTTCCAAATGGAGAAGTTCAAATCGCTCTAAAGTTGTATGTTCTTTACATCTGAAGCGGTGCTCTAACCATGAGATAAAAAAGAAAAAAATCATCATCTATCAGTTAACAATCATGTTAAATATAATTCTTTCTATCTGACATCAGCCCTGAGAAACACTTCTTTCTCACAGAAAATAAACTGTCTGATAAAGCAGATTTCTCCTGATCACATAGGTTTGAGTCTAAGTATATCTAAACGTAATAAGACAATTTATCTTGTTCTAAAGAAAACCAATGCTATGTGCACATAGACCATCTAATTTTTTTCATTATCTCTGATGTTTTGGGTGAGAAGAAGAAAACCACCTTACTGAAGATATTCTTCTAAACCAATACAACACCAAAACACATTAGCTCAGTTGCCCATTAACCCCTCCTGTCTGCGGTCCCAGTGCAGACCTCCTCTATAAAACGGATTCCATGTTGTCACACGTATCGTGGTCCTCCAGGTTGTATATGAATTTTGTCCTGTTGGCTGGGTTCTGTGTTATCTCTTTGCCCAAATTGTCCAGAGTCACATTGGAGGCAAAGAGTTCAGTGGGTGTGAGATATCCCTCGCTGTTCTTGATGTATTTCTTGTAGTTCTTTCTCAAACACTGCCATGTGGTGGTGTACAAGAGGAAGGCTGACGACTTGAGGACGATGGCGATGCTGACATACAGATGCCTGTAGGCCACGTTGTCGTAAAGCATACAGGCGCCCTTCTCGCCACAGACTGAGCTCCAGAAGAGACAGGTGGAGTCGATGCCCATGCCAAAGATCAGAGGGGGAGGGATGAAGCCTGGAGCAGGAGGAGATTGCGGACAGACAGCAGGTCAAAAGGTCAAAAAGCCTACCAGTTTGAGTAGAGGTTTGCTTTATATCCACACAGACAAACTGATGAAGTTCATTTCAACTGAGGTGAAAAATTGCTGTGACGTTTAAATCGCGGCACAAAACTGCTGGGCAACAGTGGATAGCACACACACAACAACAAGAAGACTTATTACAGAGTGTGCACCAGCACAAAGGAAGGACAAACTATTTCTGCTTATGAATTAAAATGCAAAACAGAAATTAAAATTTAGAAAATAAACACGTTCGGTATCTTACCAATCAGTCTCAGGAGCAGGAAGAGAACCCCAAGGGCATACGATTTAAGCTCAGGACTCACAGTTCTGAAACAGAAAATTATCTGGGATGAAAACTATGTACACGGAAGTTGAATAGTTCATCTAAGCAAGTGGTCATCTGTGGATAATAGGACAAGGAAGACTCTAGAGGGTGGGGGTTTGGTTTTGTAATTGTGCCATTAAAAACTATTGGTTTTAATATAATTGTTCTTATTTAAGTAGGTTCTGAAATCAGTGAGAAACAAACAGCTGAACCATATTCTAAACAAAAATGTCAGTAATAATCTCTCACTGCACAAAAAAATTGTGTCAGCTACGTGTGTCCCAATCCATACTAAATTCTAAGCATGTTTTGAGTATATAATGTGTTCATACTGGAAAAGTGACACCATCAATTTTGTCCCGGATCACTGTGAATGTCAACAGCTCCCTCTTGTGGACTTTATGTATAACAGCAGGTCTCATACAGAAGTAGAAGTGCAGGTGCACCTAAAAAAGTACCACTTCAAATTCTTTACTTAAATCTAACATTTACTTTAAGTGCACAGTTGATTTCTTTGGGCATCAAAAGGACTGAGTCATTGGTAAGTAAAGAACAACTTCATTTTCAGCTCTTTAAGCAAATGTTTGGGGATAGATTCAAGTGAAACACAGCTTTTTAAAAGGAGAAAATATTTATTGTGAAAGCGTGTTTGCTATTTCAAGTTTATCAGTTTAGGCTGACTGGTCATTAGAAAACCCTTCTGCAAT
This sequence comes from Sandelia bainsii, assembly GCA_032362345.1. NCBI lineage: Eukaryota > Metazoa > Chordata > Actinopteri > Anabantiformes > Anabantidae > Sandelia > Sandelia bainsii. The sequence goes on along the minus strand of JAUMHL010000018.1, from coordinate 24,821,137 downwards.
TTTTACAACAGCTGGAGACTGCATGTTTTCATCAAAACAAGGTAATTGTAAAAAATACAATATTTCCATCTGAAAGTCAGAGAATCAAAAGTAAAGGTAAGGTAAGAATAGAAATACTCACTGCTCAAGCACTTGAGCAGGTGTACTTAGTTACTGACCAACACTGGTCTCATACCTGATAAGGATGATAACGGAGGGAGTCTGCGCCATAGCTCCGATCATGCTGCACACACAAATAACACACAGGAAGGTGAGAAAGGCCTGCTGACAGCCTGGGCTGGGACACTTCCCTGGTAAAGCCACTGCTTTTTCACTGGTGCTGGATATACACAAACAGCCGGTCAGGTTCTGACACAAACAAAAGAGAGCGATCGGAGGTTAGTTACTTTAGTGCCTTAAGAAAGACTGCAGCACCGTGTGAATGTGTCCAGTGACGTCATCATACAGCTGGTTTTACAAAGTCTTAACACTGTACTCACTGGTTTGGTGCAGCCAGCGAAGCAGGCTGAGAGATAGCTGACGCCGTTGGAACCACAGACAGGGCTCACTGATGCTGTGTAGCAGTTACAGTTACTGATGCATGCTGACTCTGGTCGCTGCCAGGACTGTAATGTCCTACGGGGGAGGTCAAAGGTTAAATTACAGACTGCATATGAGTATAATGTTCCCATCAAGCAAACACAACCACTGAAAAACTGTGACAATCACAGTAAACTTTTCTCATCAGACTTCTCACATTTCTTCTAACTTATGTATTATCTTGACCCCAACTTGACTTGTTTTTAGAAAAGATCAGGATTAAGATTAGGGCACTCTATGGGCTGAATCCTGAACCACGGAACAATAAAGAAATAATGTAATGATCCAAATGCAAATATTTCTGAAAGCTGTCAATTGCATAATGAATATGTATTTTATATTTATGCACTAAATATTTCCTTAAAGCACAGCAAAACTTTGAGACATTGTATTACAACTATTACAACTACAAAGCATGATTAGAAACTTTAACTGTGGACTCCAGAGGTAACAAGACTGAGGAAGTTTTCTGCACCGGCCTAAGAATAGGACGCGAATAAGGAGTAAGTTGAAGCATTTGCTTTCCTGTAAAGAGATTGACAACAGTGATTTCTCAGGCCTGTGTCTAATTCTAATTCTTAGCTGGTCAGAAAAGTGTAACATCCCTTTAAAATCTACATTAATACACTAGCTGTTAATGTACAGCAAAACTGGGGAAATAATAAAAGTAATAATATTATAGCTAAACAAAACAGTTGCGTGTTTCTTAAAAACTGCAAACAGGTTTACAAAAATTGTGACTAAACAATAATAAAGCCAGTTAAAAGTAGAAATTCCTGAAAAGACTGAAAAGACAAGGTTATCACTCTTACTCGTTGGCATAGGCCACAGTAACCCCAGCGACAGGTCCGTTGTCACAGCCCAAGAAGAGAAAAGAGACGTAACAGGCAGTGGACACCAGGTTGACCAGCATGGCCATACGGACAGCACCCAGAGCAGACAAGTTCAGCTTCTTAACCAGCAGCCCCCCGAGGAAGATACCCAGACAGGCACAAGGTATGGCCGTCATACCTGGGGATAGAAATGAACCATAATTTCCCCACAAATTTTACTTGCATTTTCTTTGTAGAGCTTTCTAAACTGCACAAATACAGTTGTCATTTTTTGGTTTCCACAGTCTCATGAAAGCTAATAACACTTGGGGAAAAAAGCAATAAAGACAATCAAAACAAGATTATGACCCGCCTACCTAGCAGCTGATTGGCTGAGGAGGTGGTAAGGTTGAACTGCTGCTCCAAGTATTTCCCTAGAAAGGCAGCAAAACCAGCAACCACAGCGATCTCCATGCAGGCTGCCAGTGTGATGCAGCTAAATACCGGATTGGAAAGTAGGTGCCTGGTTACGCGAGGGATTACTGAGTCAATGGAGAAGAAAACAGAGAAAATAGTAGGAAAAAAAGATATGAATAGTTTCTCCAGCCCTCCTTCACATTTTCTTCTCAGCACCTCCTCCCTCTATTGCCCCTTACCTCTCAGATGCTCACAGACTGAGAGTCCACTGTTTATGTCTAAACTGTGAATGGCCCCGTTGGATTTATTGTCCTGGAAGTCCAGGGTCAGGGAGGAAGGCAGCATGGACTGCTCACTCTCCGCTCCACCGTCCATGTCCTGCTCGTCCAGCGCCTGGGGGAAGCCGAACATGAAGAGGGCCGACAGGAAGAGTAAGGCACCGCAGAGGAGGAAGCCGCCCCACCACGCCCCAATCCAGCGAGGGTCATCTGGGGTGATGTCCAGCTTACCTGAATGACATGTAGAGGAATATGTCACAATAAATGGAAGCTGAATGATGAGAGAGATTAAATTTCACAGCAATCAATATGAAAAACCTCAGTTCCAGTAGGAGAAATAGTAACTTCCAACTCACTGGTGTCGATGAAGACAGCATCTACATAGACTTTGGTACAGATAGAACCTAAGATGAAGCCACAGGCCGGGCCGAACACTAAGGTTGAAAACAGAATACCTGCAAGACAAAGAGAGAGACACAAGAACACCAAATCATCTCACATGGAAGTAAAACAATGGCAAAATGCAATATTTCAATGTTAGCAACATTTATTTTAAGTATTTAAAATTATTTAACTTTAGATTTGCTGAATTGTGCAGCAACAGGAACAATGACAACCAGAAACCAAATAAGCTACATATAAATACAGGAAGTGCATTTCACCTGATCTTTCAGCAGAGGGCAGTATAGTATAAGACTGCATTGATTATTACCAGGCTTTGTTAAAAATCTAAAAACATGAAGCTTTCTACCACAGAGTAAACTCAGTTGTTAAATTCACCTGTAATTGGGAACAAAATGATATTCTTTTAAATCCAGGCAAATAGACTGGATTTTTCCACTGTCACTGCAATATGCAGGTCGTACGTTGCAAAGCCTAACTGATCTAAGACTGGACAACCCAACAGGATCAGAAAGAATCAAGCAGGAAGTAGTACAGTAGAGAAGCACTGATAGCAGCTCGGGATGACTTTCTGTCCCTTTGAAAGCTGCCCTGCTTTGCCCCAGAGGCCGAGGTCTCCAATAAGCAGCAAACTATGCAGGACTGTGTGTGTGTGTGTGTGTGTGTATGTGGCAGTGAAAATGAAAGATGTCCATGCTGGAGGTAAGTGGAACAGTAGAAGTAAGCTCCAGTAGCCTCACTGCTAAATAACAGAACAACAGCAAAGGTGGTTGCACCCTCCTGACAGAACAGTCATGTTTTCTGTGAGGAATACAGTGATTAGTGCTGTGGTTATCTCGACAGATAAAATAAAAATCAATCTCACAGTCAGATGGTGGCTTAAGTTTGCATAGTATTGTAATGCATTTCTACAGATAAAATCAGCATAATCTAAAACAGAAAGATGTCTGGTCAGTTTGGGAAAACAATTTGAAAGGAATTATGTTCATTTCAGCAGTCGCTGACGCCAGTGGGGCTGAAGTCAGGTGACAAATGAGGTCTATGGTTTCAACTCATCCACCAAACAAACAACAACGTTCCTGTTCCATTTCCTGCTCTGATTTCCATTAGGGGTCAAATCACAGACAAACACAGGACAAGGCAACTAATCCATAATGAATTTTATGCAGGCAGGCTGGCAAATGCACACACACACACACACACACTCACAAATATGGCAGTGAACCAGCAGAAAACATTGGGTCCCAGCCAATCTTGTCTACACAACACCAAAGCTCCAAATTGTCTACACTTCACTGTGGGCAGCTTTACTGTTCCCCCTACACACTAAAACAAAAGCCTGGAGTGGCCTTCAAACTGAAACAGCTGATGACAACAGCAGCTACAAGCACAGTGAGGGAGAATCAGTGATAAGGTTTATTATAGCGTGTGAAAAAACACAAAGCTTATAATCATACAGCAACAGCTGCTGGACACGCAGGACTGAGGCCAGTCTGTGGTCTGGACTCACAGACAGTTGGTACAACTGAGGTCATTTCTGTGGAGCCACGACTGAAGCCTTTCAGCAATGAATGAATGTACTGTGTATGGTGCTTAGACCAAAAAGTAAAAGTTTTAACAGTGTATATCATTATAATATACTGTATTTGAGTATTGTACTTTCTTGACTTGCATATCTGAATGGAAGTGGCTCTTTACTTACAGCTGAAATATGTAATGATTTCTAGTTTTTGGTATATAATGCAACATATTTTAGAGAGGTACTTACAATGGCTTCTCCTGGAGCCAGAGGAGAGAGGGTTATTTTCTGCTTGAGTGTTAACTATAAAAAATATCAGCACTGTCCATAACACAAAACTAGTGTGAGTTTAAAATGTGTTAATTTTCATATGTAAAAAAATGTAAACCAAAACATTTTAATCAGTATTTCTATTTAGAAAAGGATTAGCCATTTCACAAAACTGAATTGTGAAATTATAATCTTATTCTGACAAATCTATCCCATGAGGTGGGAAAAAAATAAATTAAAGGCTGTAAAAAAAGGTGAAAATTTAAATTAAATTTTACTTAATAACTTATTTTAGGAACTTAGTTAGGAAATTAACTAATTTTACAATAACTGTATTGTAATTTGGCACATTTAGCACACAAACAGGAATCACTGGAGCTATGCAGGAAGTGTGAGGTGCACTCTAAATGCATTAATTATAAAAATCAATGCCTCTAAAATGAATTTTCACAAACGTAGTTCAACATTTGATTGATTATTAGAGGCTGATTGTAAATCTTTGTGAACTTATTGACTTTACAGTGATTGCAGTTCTGCCTCAGTGTGGCCAAGGATGAAAGCTGTTGATGCTTTTGAATGTCTTTGAGCAGCGGTGTAGCTGTTAATGCTTCAGAAACATTTGGGTAGAACAACACCACCTAAACGCCTTTACAAATATGTCTTTTAGTTTGAACATAGTGTTATTAGTCACTTTAAAATAAATCCCTTTTGTTATAAACTATTTTAGGTCATAGCCAACATAAAACAAGAATATATTACAAGATATTGTGGCAAAAGGTTTAAAACAGCAGAGAGTCACTGTTGGTTGAGGTTGAGGACACTCAAAACGAAGATCTAAAAAACATACTGTAGGTTTTTGAGCAGTACATCACTTTCCCTGGAAGTGTTGCAGACTGTAGAGACAACCTTAATGGATTCACATTATTTATATGCAAAAAATATATAAACTACTATTGTACGATTCTTGACACTGTTTCTGAGCACTAATAATACATGCAGACCTCAGGCCACCAGACACACAGTCCTGCTGAACAACAAATAAGTTAGAGATAAGTTTATTTTCTCTGAAAGAAGAAATAATGGCACATTCAAGCACTCACACTCAAGCCTAACTGGATGATAGCACCTTCCCCTTGTCTGTATGCTAATGAATGCAGCAGAGGCAAGGTCATACCATGAGCCAGGACTCTCCTACCTGGTCACAGTTCCTGCACTAGAATCATTTCTCACTCAGACGCACATCATAGCACAGTTTAATCACTGGCAATTTGTGTCTTGGCAAAGATGCTCCTAAAAGGTGCACATATAAAACAACCTGGGGTCGGTCTGAACAGACAGAGTGTGCTGAGTCAGTGTCCCTTTCTTCCTCTGCTGCCCTACAGGGGAAGAGTTTGCAGTTTTTACTCCACTGCAGTGGACTGCCAACTTGTTGCCTTATAGAGCTTCATTACACACGTGATAGTGACAAATAGAAGCTAAAATATAATGCAGGGAGAGAGAAGCTGACCCACTGGCTGCAGAACTGGACCCCTTGGGCTCCATAGGCTGCTCTTTAACTTTAATGTTTAGAGTTGTACTTTAGGTTACCGTTACGGTTTGGTGTTGTGATTTACATTTTGCACTCTGGTGCAAGTCTTAAACATTACCTACCTCAGCCTGAGGAAATGTTCATGATAACTGATAACAAGAAACTTGAACTGGGGTGGGCCAGTCAAATAATTCTCAAACTTGTTAGAAAATGTAAGTTGAGTCTGACTAACTAGACAACAATGAATAGAGATTACTACTACAACAGTGGCTATAAATAGCTGTGCACTGCCAAAATACCAAACGTAGCATCTTGACATGCTTTTGTTTAGTACAGGGGTTGCCAGTCCTGGTCATTAAGAGCCACTGCCCTGCTTGTTTTCCAACTATCCCTGCACTTGCAGCTTGGATCACTTGCATTAAGCCAATCAGATCTAGGTAATCAGCAGGTAGGAGTAGAGATGGGATAGTGGGAAAATAAGCAAGACTGTGGCTCTCGAGGACCAAGGTTGGCTTTCCCTATTTTAGCAAAGTATAACTGAGACTGAGGGGAATGTCACCCCAAGGAGAACTACTTACTTGTTGAGATATTTCAGTGTGGACAAACAGTTCATCATTGCCACCATGACCACAGGTGCCACAGGACAATTAATGACACTTAACACTTAATACTATGCATGTACTGCAGCTGCAATTGCTATCCTTATGAAACATCTAAGGTTAAGTATGTTGGTCTGTTAAAAGGCCACAACAATTATTGGATCGACAGCCATTAAATTTTATGCAGACATTTCTGGTCCCCAGATGATGAATCCTAGTGCTTTCGGTGATCCTTTTGAGCATCACCAGCAGTTAAAGTTTTCACTTACCACAAAAAAGCACAGACACGATGGTTTGCAAAGGATGAATCAAAATTACTAAGTTAGTGATCACATAACTTTTCATCTAGCATTAGCAAGTTGTTTATCATTTGCAGTGGGATTTTCATTAGGTTTCAAATATCAAATATCAGCATGCTAACACTTAACACACTAGAGAGTGAATGTTGTAAACATTATAACAGTTCCACACTGTGCTCATGTTAACATGTGTTCAGAATTTAGCTCTAATCGCTGCTGTGCCTTGAGTGAGCACAGCCTCACAGAGTCGCTAGCATGGTTCCAAACTTTTCATCATGCACATCTCACTCTTTATTGTTTATGCTGCAGTGCTGTATTACTACAGTGTTTAAATCTATTTTTGTTTTCCTCTCAACTGCCAGAAGGCACAAGCAATGATCAGATGGTCAGCTAATGGAAAGAAGCCTCTGTTTAGTTTTACCAGCCTGCTGTCTGATCTGTTGCTCGCACTGATTGAACACAGACAGGAAAACGCACACACAAATTTGCTGAAAACGAATTAAAAGTTCACGTAAAGTTTAAGAAGGAACAGATAAAAGACAGTTGCATGCTGGGCAACTGTCATTATTATTAAGCTCTCATTCAGGCAGTATTGATCTACGTGAGGTAAAGATGTGGCCACAAAGCAGCAGCCTCTCTTCCTATCATCTGGTTTGTTAGTGAGTCTGTTGAGAGCTGCTGTTTTAATATTTAATCATTTAGTTAGATCTTTGCTAAAAACTCCTAACTGCTTCTCTGTCACGTTGCATTATTCAAGAGATTTTCTTACAAAGCAACCGTGTATTCACAGATCAGGCTCGTAAAACAACGCCGCCGCCGTGAAACTGAGAAGGAGAAGCACAGATAAGCGGCAAGCTGCACATAACATGCATGTATACTGTACAAACCAGGCTCCATTCAATTACCACGCTACAACAGATGACCCAGCAGTCACATTGTAGGAGGTAACCATGGCAATCAACACGCCTGGATTGTGCAAAAAGAGAGAAGGAGGCTGGGGGAGGAAAGAATAACAGGCTATCTGTAAGTCAAAGGAAGGAGCCTGGATGATGTTATGAAATAAACAGTTCCCTGTGGACTGGAAAAGGCACAGTGTACTGGGCCAGGATTTTGAGCATGATAACAAATCAGATTCAAGATTTCAGTCTAAAATACAATGTATGCACATTTCCAAAATAAATCACAACTGATCAGTAAGGAAAAAGCAAAAAAATAGCTAGTAGTACTTCTTTAAGGAATGTACTTAAGAAATGTCCTTGGTTGACTGACTAGACTGTCAGATCCAGTCCATCACTGGACTAACACAGACAGACAAAATCAGATTCATACTTATTATAGACAGTTCTGACTGTTAAAGTCGAACTGAAATAACAGTTACCCGTTCCTGTTTGCTGCCAACAGATTTGACCCCAACAACTCTGGTGCTCTGTTGTCTTTTTCTCCAGCGCCGCCACGAGGTTCACATTTGTGGTTTGGGGTGAAATGTCTCAATAAATGTTGTTCAGATATTTGTGTCCACCTCAGGATGAATTTTAAAAACATTTGGTGATCTGCCTACTTCTCATCAGGTCAAAATTTTAATTTGTCCAATACTTTGGTTTATGACCAAATACCTGCAAAGCTATCATATCCCATCAGCCTCAGCTGGACTGGTGTTTAGTTTTTAATTGGAAAATGTTAAACTGTTAAACTCAGACTGTGAACATTGTAAAATTTTATTCAATAAAAGAATTATTATAAATGTTTTCCTGATCCTTTCTGGGTACTGTATATTTTTATTAAAACAAAACAGAATATATAATTATAGAAGACAGACTTATATTCCTTAGCAAAAATGTATTTATAACTGGATTTAAATTCACCAAATGTGCATATTTTTGGAATAAAATAAAGTAATTTAGAGATGTTAAATTTGTGGATATGCCCCATTATAATTTCACATTATAACAGGGTACTTCATATTCAGTAAACAGCAGTAAAATTACTTAAATATTCTTAATTAAAATAGAAATAATGTCTTCCATCAGGCATCTGATATGAGTTGGCCTCTAGCCAAACATGGGGTAGGGTATGTTCCTGGATGCAGTGTTAGCCTTGTATGCCCTCTTCCTCTCCTTCATCCTCTGTCCATCTCTTCTCTTCTCTTCTCTTCTTCTCTACTCAGAGTGCTGGCAGAGACTGTACAGATCAAAGCATGTACAGAACAAACTGCAGGCCTTCTCACCCTGCAAGAGGTCTGCACTGGAACACGCGCAGGGACAACGCAACTCGCCTCAGACTAGCAGAGGAGACTGTGAGGAGGTACAACTGACCAAGTGCCAGCCAAAAACTGAACGTCATTTTTTTGTTACTTATCTATTTTAGTTATAATGTGACTGTGTCTTTAGTAATATACATTATCAATAATAACCATAGCAATTAACCCATTTAATCCTACATTTTTCCCAGACACAAAAATATGCACATTTTGTGGCATTAGTAACCATTTTAAATGATAATTAATTAATTAAAAGGTGGAAAAGTGTGTTTTATGGTTGGTCACAATTGTAAGCAATGGGATTAGGCGTTTCATTCTGAATTAACATATTTCTCCTAAGCAGTCATCAAAATTGTTATATGGGCTTGGATATATAACAATTTTATAGACTGCATAGGAGAAATATAGTTTTAAATATATTTAAAATATACATAAACTATATTTAATGTATATTTATTTAACATATATTTAAAACTCTGCTACTAGTATGTCCTCTCACAGTCCAGTGTGTATTTTACATCAAAAACTCCTGTGCAACACCAATATGGATATAAACATAGAACAGAGCACTTTTTGTATCAGATGAACCAAATTTTACATGAGCATATAATATTGGACAAAGGGAGAATCTAGAATCTATTTTGAATCTAAGAAAAGAGGAAAAACTAAATCAGACATGGCACAAGAATTGAGCATAGCTAATACAACAACTTGGAGCATCCTAAAAAAGAAAGAAACCAGTGGAGTACTGAGCCACATACATAAAACCAGCATTGTCCCTGGTTGTGTTTCAGTGCAAAAAAAGATGAGCTGCGAAACCTCTGAAACAATTTTATGAGCTAATGAGACCAAGATTGATCTCTACCAAAGTGGAAAGGTCTAAGTGGAGGAGGAAAGAATCTCTTCTTGATCCAAACCATGCAACTAACGACTAATTGAGCACCAAGACCATCGCAATAAGACAATGGTCCAAAACAATCTCCAACTCAGCACAGGAGGGAAAAACCCGGAAGGTTTTAGACTGGTCAGATTAACCCAACCAAACATGTATTTCAACCAATCAAGACCATTACTATTTTTTGCCTGTCTCTTTCTCTCCATCCCCCCAGAGAGAGCACTGTTACTAGCAGGTCGTTGAGAGGTGAGAAGAACAGGAATGGCACAGAGACTCGGTGTGTGTCTCTGCACCGTTGCCTTGGCAACTTTGGCAGACAGGCTGTAATGTGTGTCATGTCAACCACTTGGTCTCCGCTGTAAGTACAACTACAGTCCTCTGATGCTGGCCGAAGGTGGGAATGAAGTCCTTTGCCCTTTGTGAGAGGTGGCAGGATCACACCCACCCAGTAATAGTGAGCTCAGAGACAGTTTGGGTGATATATCTACAAGAAATCAGGAAATGTTGTGCAATATGGTACATATGACTAACATAACAAAAAATAACTACTATATGTTGTAGTGTACTATATGACACCAGGCATGTATTGATGGAATCACAGGGCTACATCCCATCACACACGACTAACACGTTCTGATATTTCCACTCACTGTCCAAACCCGTTATCTGGGTAGCACAAGTCAATACTGTGCAATAACAGAAAGATGTCACTGCACCTGTTCTATTTTTTTCAGATGTGATTTTTAATCAAGAAATAAAACTGTCTGTTTTTTGAGCTGGGCAGTTGTAATTTCTTTTTACAGCACGTTTGTGTGTATCACAATGACATCAGCATAGATTTCATGAGTCTTTATAGTTATATCCCCTTTCTGGCCTGAATGGAAAACTGTGAAACTATGTAATGGCACCAATCCTGTGACTCACTAAAGGTGACAATGGCACAAGAACACACACACGTACTCACACAAACCATGACAGTGGATGACACACTATAGGTTTCGATAAGCGCTAGAAGTCAGGATAGATTGAGCCCAGCTAAGCAGAACATGTAGATGATCAGTATCATTTGGTTCAAATGTACCAATGCTACTGAGCAAAATGGCCACTTCAGTTTACACAAGCATATTGATGCATTTGATTGGTTCTTTTGGGACACACAATAAAAACAAGTTTGTTTTACATTTGTAGTTTGAAATAAAAGGTAAAACAGCTGAGTAGTAGCGATGAGCTATGGTGGATAATGGGCCATCATCAGAAACAGGATTTACAGTAAATCCACAGAGACGTCATGTTGCCGGACATGCTGACTAACAAGTGATCTCTGTGGAAGCACTTAGCTAAGAGAATGCATACTTTTTAATTATACATTAGTTTGTATTGACATCTTAATCTACATTTGTGCTGCAAGAATTATTTCTGCATCCAAACCAAGAACTTCCAACCACTGCTTTCTCCTTTACCTACTGTGTTACATGAGCATCTGTCATTAACCATTTGACTGATGAATCATGACTAATTATGATTTGGTGAAGATTATTTCATTAATAAGGTTATGTTATGTCTAACATAATATTGTGATCTTAAAGTTCTGAAATGAAAGAGTTGATCATTTACTGTAGTGCACACGTGAAAGATTAATGTCACGGTCGTGCTTCAATTATGGCAACATAATTATCTCATTTATTTTGATGGATATTATAACTGTACAGTTTTTATTGTGCGATTGGCCTTTGTTTGTTATTACTTCCAGCTAGCTGGAATTGCAAGTCAGTTAAATGCACAAGTGTGAAAGAATCAGACTGTTGCTGGTTGTTTTGTTCAAGGATAACAGATCCTCTTTTTGTTATTAAGACCTCTTCATTGATTCAAACTGTCAATAGCATTTAGGATGAAGGTGCTGTTTGGTTCTCAGTTCAGTCTCTGATGTTTCCTTCCTCTGTAATGTTAAATATTTAATAGCACGGAAACCACCTAGCTACAACACATTTATCATGTCATGATTGTTTGTGGTTTCCGGGTCTCTGAGTGAGCTTTTAGCCAGGAAGGAACGTACTGTATATCATGGCAGAGATGACAACAGTGCTTTTTAGTCAGCAGTGATGGGAGCTTGAAAGCAAACAGCTGTCAGTAGCAGGAGAGTTTCAGTACGCTCAGTTCAGCTTGAGGATTTGTTGTTCACTTTACAAATGAAACTTCAGCAAACTACAGAGCCATGAATCCAGAACTGACAATCTGCTCTCATATATCAGTTGTGTTCAGCAGCTGCTCAGTGTGACCTACCTATGTACAACGAGGAGTCCTTCTTGTGGACATGGTCATCGATGTAGGACACTCCGAGAGGTTGGACAGGTGTGGCTCCAATGCCCAGCAGAACCTGAGCTCCGATCAGCAGAAGGTACATCATGTTGGTGTTGGCTCGGTTGCCACATTTAAACCCAGAGTCTCGATTTTCTGACCTGGAGTTGTTGGAGCACACATCCCTGCCGTCTTCGGCGTGCCACGAGTCCCCGGCCTCGTACTCGTACTGATGAGTCAGGAACTCCGGCAGGGCTGACAGCAGTGCCCCCAGTGCCATGACGATCCCGCCGCAGCCAATCAGGCGGGGTCTGTGGGCCTTGGCGCCAAAGTAGCTGACAAACAGGATGAGGGCCAGGTTGCCAATTTCAAAACTGCTGGCAATGACGCCAACATCGGCACTCTGGAGGTTGAAGCGTCTCTCCAAGGTGGTCAAAACGCTCACCTGGCAGAAAGACAGAGACAGTGCTACTGTTATGAAGTGCGTTTACAACTACGTACAGTAGCAGACATTTTTAATGCAGGTTTTTACACTTGATGTTAGTTTGTGTTAATTGCATGACAATTGCTCTGCAGGTTGAACTGCTTCCAGCATCTTCATCCCCAGCCTCCTCCTCCTCCCAAAGCAGCCCTGAGGCAAGTCTGATGCCAACCTGACAGACAGGGACATGTGTGTGGCTTCAGGGAAGAAACCTCACGCAGCTGTTCTAATTATGCAGCGGACGTAAACACATCGTACCAGCTATGTTCTGGGTGTGTGTAAGCGATGAACTGGCTCGTTACATTAAATGTGTGCTAAACATTTGTTGATCCCTGTTCTTATTGAATGATTCCAGATAAAAAGGAGAATTTAACTATGACTATGCCACTGAAATCAGATGTGCTGGACCATGTACAAAATCATTCATCTTTTTTCTGTGCTGTTTCTCCGCTTTGTCCCGTCAAACCAAACTGCACTGCTAAATCAGGCAGCTATCTAAGGCTGCAACTAACAATTATTTCTGTTACCAACCTAGTTTTATCACCATACAGTACACTTGGTGGGACTGAGAGATGTTACAGCTATTAACTAACTGTGTGACAGTTGTTGTTATTACTGATCATTTAGTTTGTGTCCACTGTTCACTTATTATTAATAAGTTTTATGAAGTTCTAATTCATGGCTCCCTAATATTACACAACCAGAGGACACAGTTCAGATGCCACAGCATCCACAGTAGATGACCTGGAGGATTTATGTATGGCCTTGTATTAAAGAGGGGCTTTTCAACTTTTATATTCCAGACTGACACATTTATGTCCAACCCGATCCTACAAAAAATACAATACAATCTACTGACAATATAAATTGCTGTAAAGCTTTAGAGGGAACAGGGAACATGAAGATGAAAACTGATGATTTCAGGGTATTAGTAGATAAAGGCATAAATTTGACGGGCTTTCAGCGGTCAGGTAATCTTCAGTAGAGCCTCTCATATTTATATGTTTACAGTAAGTGATGGGGCCAGTACTTTTCACCTCATAAATAAAATATCAGCTATTAGGTTAAGAGTTTGGCACAACGAGCACAATTATTACTCCCACTGCACTTCAACTAATTCAACTCAGCTCTATACCAAATATTACAATTTACTTTGGCTCCTAAACTAAATGTATTTATCTGATCGGCTGAACGTATCTTCTATTGACATCAATCTATTGATCAACACTCAACTGTTCCTTGACAGTCGTTTCTTAAGACACAACATAAACTATTGTCGCTTCTGTTGTGATGATCACGTCATCTCCTAGGCCTGTATCCTCCGGTGTCAAAGGCCTCCTGTATTATGTAGTGAGTATGTAGCAGGGCCGCTAGGCTGGCTGAACCTCCTGATCAATGTTTCGTAAGCTGCTCTCCAACAGACCATCAATACATGTATTTAAAATTCTCCAACAACACGTGGAGCTCACTGCCGCTGTGACGCGCTTTGTCTCGTGCAGATGGTGCAAAGGCCTGATGGACATTACGCAGCAACTCATCAATCAGTGAATGCACCGCGTTCTCATGGTTACTGGAGGATGGTATTATTCTAATGTGATCAGAATAAATCGATTATTAGCCGCAGAGGCTGAAGCCCCGCATCGTTACTCACTGTCTGTCTGTGAAGGGCGCTGCGCTAACCCGACGTTACCTGAGATATAGCTACAGAGATATGACCAAAAACATCGTGTCCGTGTTCCGCGTCCATGGAGACTCACCAGGTAGGCGCCCACGGTGCCCTGTGCCAACATAAGGGCACATTCCGACACCAGGAAAATCTTAATGTTAGAAAAGCACGAAGTCTTCTTCTGGTTGTCATCCTGCTCCGGGTCGTCGGCGCTGCTCCCCTCTGTGCAGATCTGGTTTTTAACCTGCATCCTTCGGCTCAGGCTCCGATCGGGTTGGACGGCATCAAACTGAACGGGTTCAGTCCGGCGGAGAGCATCTGGTTATGGTGGCGAGCTGCACTGCAGAACAAGTGCGAATCCCTGCGAGTCAATAGCGCGTCTAGATTGCAATATACAGCGAGAAATACTGCTGTCCACTCAGCATTACGCACAGTCCGTCAGCGAGCTCTCTTCATCGCCTGTTCAGCAAGTGCGTTTCGGCTACATCATATTTAAATACGTAAGCTACGCATGTGGATATATGACCGTCTCCAGTACCCGAAGTAGAATTACAGGACGCAGTCTCCTCTCCTCACATCCGGGATGTCAGGCTACATGTCACCGGCGCCGACTGGTTTTGGTTTCTCAGCTCGGTTTCAATCCGCAGCTCTGCGTCCCACAGGCGGTGTGTTATTATGCTCCTCCCATCCATAAACCAAAGCAGGACGAGAGACGTGTGATCTCGCTGTCTCGCTCGCTGCCTCTCTATTCCTCCCCCTCTGTTTCAACGTGTTTCACCACATCATC
This sequence comes from Sandelia bainsii, assembly GCA_032362345.1. Classification (NCBI taxonomy): domain Eukaryota; kingdom Metazoa; phylum Chordata; class Actinopteri; order Anabantiformes; family Anabantidae; genus Sandelia; species Sandelia bainsii. Next base: position 24,806,053 of record JAUMHL010000018.1, on the reverse strand, counting down.
ATCTTACCCGCGCACACCTTCAGCGTTTTATTTATAATAAAAGTATCACACAAAGACAAATCTACTGGACCGTAACTTTAAGAAGGGGCACTGTAGTTTTTTTAAGCCATCAAGTCATCTTAGTCGTAATTCACTAAAAATACCCCATATCAAGAAGGTCATACTTTAATCTCTTTGTGACATCATTTGTCAGTGCAATAGACTGAGATTTATGATGTGAGTGTACAGAACAAAATCACTGTGAAGCAGGGATATTGATGAAAATGCTCACTTAACACGTTACGAGTGAGATTTGGTTGTGTCACTTGCAGTAAGCAGTGGAAGGACTGTGTGATGCATAGTGATTCTTTATTATTGTGCCTTTAAAGATAGTTTGGTAAAAGCAGCAGGCTTATGCTGCTTTTATACCCAACTTTTTTATAACCTATTTTTTGGACTTTGTCAAAAATGTCCAGTATGATCAGTCAAAGAGAGAAAGCAACGGATCAATGGTGGGGTAAAGACAGTGGAAAAGATACACAGAGCGGTCAGCTGAACATGAGACACATCCTTGTCAGACAGGTTAGAGTGAGATAGTCTATCTCTATATGTTTCTCTGTTTAAGCTTTTCCCTTCTGCTTTTTTGGAGAGTTGCATAGAGGTAGACAGGTGGTTATACAGTGGTATGATTCTCTTTTATTATGAGAAGGTGGTATGTGTCTTACATTTTTTATAGATGCTTGCTTTTGTTAGCAAATACATCAATTATGCTTCCTTACATTTGAAAAAGTAAAAAGACAGATCACACTACTGGTACTACTGGTGCAGCGCAAGCTGTCTTGCTACTACCTAACCTAAGATACAACCTAACTCTCCATTGTGCTATTTAAAGTTAATGCCTCCAGGGAAATCAGTATGGATGTGATGATTGAATTAGAGCAGCAGCCACTCCACAAGGGCACTCGTGTGTAATGTGTGTGTAATCAGCCCACACCATAATCTTTAGTTTGGTGTTAGCAAAATGAACAGTAGTTGTTACTGGTTGTTTGAAAGTGCATTTAACACATTTGAATTTGTATACAGTTTGACTCGTTATACCAATTCCCTTCATTTCATTAAAATAAAAAGATATAAAAATTGATCACCTGCTCTGAAGTTTGTCATGCAAAAGAAATCAAAATAACGAGTGCCACAGAGACAGCAGTAAAAACACAGGGCGAAAACCCTCCATCATAGCTGTGAAATGAAAGAGCACTGAGTGCCAAGGTCACTTACCACACACCCGGCAGTTCTTGGCTCACAATACTCCTCAGAACATTGAGACGGTCTATTTGGACCAGTTCAATAGCATCTGAAGCAGCACAATCTATCAGAAAAACTGCGAACTCAGCAGAAAGAGCATCCATTTCTCATGGAGTCACTCTGAGCACCCAGGAGGATTTAAGATCAACCACAGTGCCTGCTGATGCACTGCAAGCCAACTGAAGACATTATTGGCCTCTTATTCACAAGGTCCACTGAAAGAAGAAGGCAGTTATGTATTTAACCTCTAACAAACAAATAAAATCAGCAGATCGCAAAAGTAAATGTGTGCGACTTTATTCTGAATACCAAAACCTTTGGGAACGGGAATGTCCACTTTGATTTCAAGGGACAGACACAAAAAATCTGAACTTTTGTATTTCTTTGTTTTCTCCACATTTCAGAAATAACACACCAAAATAAGTGCAAACAGAGAAGCACTACAGAGACATTACAATTTATTACAATTAGCTATAAAATAATAACACAGTTGTAACTACTAGATAAAAAGCTTCACAGATTTTGAGTAATTTGACAGCATGACAGCATTGGGAGGAGCGTTTCAGTTCACATTTGTGTCTGTATGTAAATCTCTGTAATAAATGATTAATTGCGCCTAGGTTCGTCCATTTGTGTGTTTACCTCCAACTGTTTGACATGCGTTAGCACAAACATGCAAACCTAGGCAGGTAAAGGCCACGAGACAGGAGATCTTACAGCTAACACTGGTTCCCCTTATGTGCACTACTCCCAAGAAACATAAACACTGACAGTCTGTACCATCTGAAGAGCTGATCCTTTTTTTTTAGCTCCACAATGAAACAGGTGTTTAGACCCTATAGCCCAGTGGGGGTGTGATGTGAGTGAGTGGGTGAAGTGGAGGGCAGCATTTCCATGTTCATTCCATCTGTTTTTGTGTTCCTGTGGTATCTCTCACCTCGGCTGACTGTCTGCCTGCCAACTATCTCTGCAGTGAAGTGAGGCCACTTCCTACAGGCTCCACAAGGCGTACAGAAGAGACCCTTACTCAATACACAGTAGGCAGTGTACTGTGAGTGTATGCCCCTTACAGAAAAGATCTGTAAACCAGAACTTATTTGTGGTACTGTGACGCAATAACAAGTGTGCAGCAGTTTTAACCTTGAGGTCAACTGTCATGTCCTTTGTGAGCATAAATACATATAAATATATATCTGTATACCTAAAAAACAGAGCTGAAGCTTGTGGTCACCATAAGACTACAAATGATAACATGCTGTGGGATAAGCGTCTCTGGAGCTCATTTACATCTTTGAGATTGTTATGTAGTGCTCTCTGGTGGTCACAACGAGTAACGTCAGGCAGCAAAATGTAAGTAAAGGGCAAACATCACAGTGAAAAAATACAAGAATTAAAGCATTTGAAACTATACGCAAGTAAAAATAAACTGGTTTCCTCTAAATGCACTTAAAGTATTACCAATAAAAGTAGTAATGGTGCTTCCTCAAATTATGCTTTATTTAACATTTATTTATTTAATATTTATTTAAGGACATGAGTAACTTTGTACTCTTACTCGTACTGTTTATACTTTTTGCAATTAGGTAAGCTACTAGCTGCTTCATAACAACTACAAAGAACAGAAAAGGCCTCCCCTTTATTTCTTGTCCCTGTTTTAACATATGCTTTATCATAAGCAAGTCAGTGCTGTGCCAGCATGCACTCCTGATTAGTGGATCATCCCAGCGCCTGTTTCAAGTCAGTTACTATGTGCTCGAAGTTCCCACCTCTGCTTTTCCATTGGTGTGGGAACTACGCTGACTATCTGTCTGTCTGGTTTTTGGTAGCCTATTGTTTAATATGTAGGCCTACTGGCCACTTTATTAGGTCCACTTGTACAATCTAATGCAATCTAAGACAGTTTTTACAGTGTTATAATTTCTCAGTTTTTGTGGACACTGTCAGAAAGGTGATAACTCCACTATATGTTGATTGTTGAGGTCACAGTGGGTGGTGGAGTTGTACTGGAGTGCATTATATTAAGAGGTGTTTGTAATGTGTTGGCTCTTCATTTATGTAACTAAAGTGAATATGTTGAAGCTCTTTTGCCTGCCAACATGTTTGCTGTTGAGGTCAGTTTCTAGATTTATTATATTTTCTAAACCGCATAAATTATACAATGTAATATGTGTAACTATACAATGAATTGTGTGGTATTAGTTGTGTTAGATGATGATCTAATCATGTATTATGACATATTTATATTGTATGTAAATGCAGATAATTCCAAAGACTTTATTGTATGATGCAGATGTATTGAAAATTTTAAGCATTGTACTGGATGTGGACTTCATGCCACAAGATGGCACCAAAGCAATGCTGTTACCCTAATAGAGTGTGTTGTAATAATGTGCATATGCTATTACTGCACTGCACCAGCCTTCTAATATCTGCACTGTATTTGTCATTCACAAGTCATATCACTATTGGTTTCTGCTTTGGCACAATTCTAAGATCAACTTCTTGTCATCTCCTGGTTTTTGTAAATGACAGGAGGCCAGGTTCAAATCCGCTGAGAAGCTGGTAAAGAAAATGAGCAACTTGACCCCTCTCACCTCTCAAATACGTATAATGCACTACATCATACACTCAGTTTTCAGAAACATTTTTCTATCTCTTAGTCTGTCTGATCCAAGTGTCCTGCAATAAATTGTCCCTCATGAAGGTAATAATGTTCAGCTTTTGTTAAAAGTGTTTCATTGAGGCATTGATTCAATTCTGTGATCATTTAGGAATAATCCTACTGCATTATTGCATGAGAAGTAACCATGCCAATGTTAGTCATTTTTAATCATCAGAAAATATGAAAATGCTGTATGTATGTGGGTGGATCTGCAGTAATGAGCGCTTTTTGAAAAAAATAGTGATAAGTGTAAGTGTTGTGTAAAAGTAAGTGTGCACATAGAAAAAGCTATGCAGAAAAGAAACACATTGTTCCAGTTAAACAACAACATAAAACACGTATATCCTTACCAGTGACTTTTGATGTAATTGTGAGTTAAACAAACCTCATATATACAATATATTGTAACTTATATGTGTTTTCAGTTTATCAGTGTTTGTCAAGTTAGTCACTGTAAAACATGTTTATAACAAAAGTCATCTTTAACTTTTAAAGTTTTCTCGCTTTCTTATTAACCACTGATACTAATGGTATAATACCAAGCTCTGAATCTTTTGTCATGTTCATTTAGCAAATGTTCAAATCATTCAAACTTCAGCTTCTTCCTTCTTCATCTTCAACTTATGTCAGGATTATTATGTTTAAGCTAATTAGGTACTAATTTAGCACAATAGATGCAATGTTCATCCATTATATGATATTTTTGCACATCTAACTATGTAGTTTTTTTTACTCAATTCGAAACAAAATTTGTTCAACTAAAAAAGTCATTTACACACTACTCCTACTGTACACCATGTCATAGTTCATTGAGGAGAAAACAAATAATAATAATAAAAGCTCTCACTTGAGGTTATTGCTGCCAAAGGTTCAACCGGTTATTAAAAAACTTTTCCATTTCCTTCTTCCACCATCACTTTGTATGTCCAGTGGGTGTGTTCAGTAGAGACATGAAAGATCATGACTGTTCAACTGTTTTTTATTAGCTTGGAAATATTCTCTTTGTTGATATTTGTGACTTACAGGTAAAGATCAAATGAAATTTCATGACTAATTTATGCAGAAAAGTAGAAATTGCAAACAGTTTATTCGTATTTCTTACCACTGTATGTGTGGGAGAGGGAGCTGCAAAAAATTGCATGTTTGTCCTTGCTTCAACTGTAAAATGCGCATATGATTCACTTGAGGAGTTAAGTTTGAACACCCCCAGTTTTCCTTTGCAACAGGACCTCATGTGCATGCAAGTTCCTGATCATGAGATATCTGAAAAGATCACAGTGAATGCGTTAAATGTCATTTTGATGTGACAGAACCAGTTAGTAATGACTGTTGCTCTGTGCATGGTGAAGATGAGGGTTGGATAATGTGCCCTTTTAGCTATCGCTGCACTTTATCTGCACCAGTGTACATTAGCCTGTAAAGTGGTTGAACTGCAGCACGAATAGCCAACAAATCTTTATTGACTGGAAGCGACCTTTAAAAAGGAAAGAGATTTCAATGTGAGATTTTCCTTTTGGGAGAAAAAAAGGGAGGCACTTTAGCTGGCACAAGTCAAATAAGATTTTAAATGGGCTCCTTCTGCCACTACTGAAATGGCGATATGTTCTTCTCTAAAATGGAATTAGCGGATACAAAACTGCCCAGAAATCACAGAAATTAACTCTTGAGGTGGTGTACAGTTACAGTATGTGAAGCATACTGCAAAATGAGGCATTTTCCTGCCACCTGCTGCAAAATATGGGCTGAAACAACATAAGTCATCACTGTACTCCATTACACATACAGTACTTGTGCTGCCACAGCCAAGATCTGAATTCATGTGGAGAAACAAACTTCTCAGCCTAATCGCTAGTTAAACATGACCCCTACTGGCAACAAAATTTGTTGAGGCCAGCGAAGCTACTGCAGGGTACTCACTCAGACACATCATCTGACCTAGTTGACGTAATGTGAGAAAAGTGAAAGAGCAGTGGTGATTTCACCTGAGGGTTTGATCAGAGCAGCTGTGTGATTCAGAGCTTTGAAAGAGCATGATGTGACATGAACTCTATAAAAAAGCATAGTTCATACATAGCCAGTGGTGGGTAACACTGCACTGTCCTCAAATTTAGGACCCAAGTAGAGGCTGGAAACAGGCACGGTAAGTTTGATGATATTTATTATGCTCAAGAATACTGTGGGGGGAGCGTAATCCCCCCCCCACACACACACACACTAGCCAGGTGGCCAAACTCCTCTAATCTCCGGTTAGCAGCCGACAAAGTTCATAATCCTTCATCCTTCATCCAAGTCCTAGTCCTAAATCATAGAAAGGCAGAAAAAACACAGTGCAACAGTCCAACAATCCAAAATCCTTATCGAAAGAAACGGCAGACAGAAGACAGGGGGCCACAGGCAAGAATCAGAAGGTCCAGAGCCAGACATTGTTCAAAAACCAGAGAAGCAGAATCAGACTTACAGTACAGGTAAATAGGTTCAGACAGAGGCAGGTCAGGATATAGGCAAGGGCCCAAATTTGGTAAAATCACACAAGTCAAATATTCAGGCTGGAGAGTTGCTTCTGAAAGAGAACAGACAATCTGGCAAAGTGAGAGTGCTGGAGGTTCTGCTTAAATAGGGGGAGGCACAAATGAAACCATTCAGGCTGATTAGGATGTGAAGTGGAAGGGAACAAGGGTAGAGCCAAACAGGAAGTAACAAGTTTCTTGGCTTCAGCAGCTGTCCTTCAGAAAGCTACAGGTGCGTCCATCTGTTTTGTGGGTGGTAGGACTGAGATAAGTGTTCAAGGGATGCCTGTGTGATGATGTGCTCATCAGATGATGCGCTGCCCTCTCTCTAGAGGAGATGTAATAGGAGCGGACAGGCCTGGGAAGGATCAGTGAGCAGTGAATGAGTTAGCATTCTCCAGCTGGGAGAGATGAAACAATAATGTGGGCGAAGTCCAACATAAAGTAAGCAACGTCTTGTTCTACTGCAACAGTAAACTGTCATCAAACACACAGTATGTTTCAGCCATGGCTGAACAAAAGAATTCACTCCAGTATCACAGAAATGGATCATGGCAGGTGAAGAACGAGATTAAAACAACAGTCTACTGTTGTTTCTACAGTCTAATGTTGTGGGTGACTACAGCTATAATATTTAATTTTATGATTAAGCCAAATCTAGTTCATCGGAACAGAGTGAAATCGTTGCCCTTGACCGGATGTGCTGACTGCTCTGGACCTAGCTTCAGGGTCTCTAGAGGATTCAGTAGGACTGGATGGGCGATGACAACGTCTATGTAAAAATGTTTATCATCATGGTTAGGAAGAGACTTTGTGTTGTTCTGTCTTGTACACAAAATATTAACAAAACACTTACATCTGTTACTTCTTAGATTCTGCTGTAAGACAACATCTAATTTCAGAAACTTGACAAACGTGACATACACGTAACACAAACACATTTCTGGGCAAACCTCCTCACTGGTAAGTTTCAAATTTAATGAACAAAACAATCAAGTTTCCCAGGCGTGTGTGACATGCTTTGATTTATGGCCCCATCTCCAGTGTGTCTGAGATTCTAGGCTCATTTAACAGAATTTCAGTAGAGTTACCTGAAGACATCAATTGGATATTTAATAGAGTTGAAGTGAGGCCTGTGTGATGATGTTGGATTGATTTGTCATATAAACAATCATCATTCTTCCCTAACATGTATGTTTTGGGAATGTTTTAGCAATAATTAGATAATAGGTAATAAACTGCCTGCATGGTAATCACTATCCCACCACCTGGGAGTTTGTTCTTTAGCTGTGAATTTCCTGCTTTACTTTGTCTCATTGGTTGGAATTTTTACATAATCCATTATATTATTATTAACATTATATTATATAATAATATAATATTAATCTACAAACCCAATTTCCAGACAAGGCAAGCAAACTCAGGAAGAACTTCAGTGGTTTTGAGGAGGTGAACAGTAGGCTAAACGAGCTTCATACTGTATTTAGTGACAGGAGTGGATATAGAATTAGACACACACACAACTGATGAAGTAAAAAAATGTCTGATCCTAGATCTGAGAAAAAAATCACTTCTGTTCTAGAGAAAAGGTTTGCTCAGAGATATCTGAGCAGTGTGAGTCTACTGCCTGGTGCCAGGAGTGGGTCAGAACACTGGTGGCTGAGGGGGACGTGAAACGTCACATATCATATTGATGTCCTACAATGTGAATTCAAGTGCTAGTGTGGTGTTTATTAATTAATTTCAAAAGACCTTAATGCTTTGTTGAATAATGAAATAATTTGTTAAGATATAAATATGATTGTAATTTACGTCCTATAATATTACACAAATATAGAATAAACAAAAATGCAACAACCATATGTTTGCAATATGATATTGGTGAATATAAAATATTGGTGAATGTTAGAATCTTTAAAACTGCACAGTACTAAACACTATGTGTGTGACTTTCAAGCCCTCAGGCGGCATTGAATGAAACACTATCATGCTACAGCGATGAATGTAGCCACATAGGCTCAAGAATACAATGAAACCCATTGTCACCTGTATCCTTTCTTGTGTGGTAGAGTTGCAGGTTACATTTCTGGATGCAACCCTGCAGCTCTACCACACAAGGAGGAATGTATACATCAATTCTCCGCAGAAACACCACCAAGTTCTGTGAGCCCAAGTTCATGTTAGCTGAATTGAAGACAGTGGAAACATGTTCTGTGGTTAGATTAATCCATGTTTTCCAGTGTGTTTGACTGAGCTTTCTACAGTTCCGATCTGTCTCCTGTTGAAAAGAGGAGAATCAGACAACAGCGACTACAAACTGTTGTAGTCAAAGTGTTGTATCCAGCAAGAATGGACGAATACTCCACTTGCAAAACGGTAACAATCAGTACCCTCAGATCCAAAATGATTGAGTGCAATTAAAAAGGAACAGTGATTTAACAGTGGTAACAACACTCCTTTTTTAATGGTGTGTTTCAGGCATCAAACTCTAAACTCACTTAAATTTACAGAATGCAATTAAGTTAATCAGTGAAATAGTCCTGGTCCTGAATAGTATTATACAAGCAGGTATTTATTAAAGAAAAAATAAGCCCTTCTATTGATGGTGATGATGAGTGAGCGCTGAAAAAGGGCATAAACCTTTTCATATGTAGCCTGCAGCGCAGCAGTAAGATGTGGAACTATTTAAAGGCTTTTTGAAAGAAAACGTTTTTTATGTGACAGTATGAAAAGCACAGGTGTAAATAATTAGCAGGGATGGTGCAGCCTGCAGCACTGTCACTTCAACTGCAGCCAATGACACACCAGCAATATGTCTGTTTCCTCCTCTGCATCTAAAAAGCTCATCGTAGTTTAATAAGGGTTTTATATGAAAATTCCTCTTCTCTATGTCAGCTTTTCCTCTCTTGTGGTTAACAAAGATGATTTCTGTTACGCAGGTTGGTCCTTACATCCAGTGTACTGACAAAATATACGTTCAAAATCATTTCAACAGCTGTGTGAAATATTGCACTTGGATTGCATACATTTATGTTGCACAGGTATCCTTCTTTTGTTCACTCAGTTGTAAATATCATCACAGAGACGCGGTGAACTGAGCTGCTGCGCCTCATGACATTTACTCTGGAAGAGTTATAATTAGAAGCGGTCGCAGTGATACGTTCATTCGACTGACGCTCCTGAGATGCGTAGCTGCCCTCCCAGCGAGGGGGGGGGGGGACAAAATACAACTGATAAACTTCCGAGGGGGACACTGAAACAAACTGCTGGGGAGGACTGGACACCCTTCAGACGGACTGACGGAGTATTGAGAAACTCAGCACTGTTCTCATGAGAAAGGATCAGAGTAGAGGGGGAGATGGAGCCGCGGCGGAGTCCGGGACTTTCATAAAGAGGATCTCTTTTTTATCACTGTCTGATCTGAGAAATACTGCACGAACATACAGAGTAAGTCTGATGAGGGGATTTATTTTATTTATATATGGTACAAATTACATTTGCATATCTGCAGTTTACATTAAAAACAACATTCTGTACCATTACTCATGCAGTAGTCTAATGTGGAGTAGTGTAACACGTATTTGGTTACTGCTTACTCTTGTTTTTAAGCCTAGAAACCAAATTTAATTCAACTTGATTGCCTAAGATTACATATTTTAATGTTCCATTAGAATCAAGTCTTAAGTATCTTATGTTTATAATACCATGCAAATTAAAAGCCAGCTTGTATTTATTGCAATTTTCACTATGTAGAGCTTTTCCCATATGTGACTGAAACTTGTTTAAACCATACTTTTATTTTGGCAGATACCAGGACATTTTCATTTAGCTGTCATTAACTTCATTAGTTGTTAGGTTTTGCTGTTGGTCATGCTGCAAATTCAATAATCAAGAACCCCCCCTCAACCCAAATCCAAACACACATGATGTGGTTTGTTTTTCCACCTCAATGAGCTGAAGTGAAAAGTGCTCTACACAGCAGACTGCTCCCTCTGTGTCAGCTACTTTAATACTGGCTGAACCATTGTTTAGTCTTCTTATGTAAATCTATGCAGATTTGTCTTTTGCACCAACTTCATGCATTAGCCTCATGCACATACTGTATTTTGTCTCCCTTTTTTGAGGCTCCATGTAGCTGAACAAAATGCTGACTCTTGGTGAGGGTCACAAAATGAACACTTCCTCCTGCTGTGACCCTCCAGTCATCATGTATCAGCAGAGTTCAGGATCTGACCTCAACGGCAGCTGTGACTGGCTGACTCCTCGCTGCAACTGGACATCAGAGGACAGAGCACCGGAGCTGCCTACCTTTTCTACAGCAGCCAAAGTCAGAGTGATCATTACCTTCACCCTGTGTGGCATTTCTACTTTCTGCAATTTAGCTGTGCTGTGGGCAGCCAATGGCCACAAGCGCAAATCCCACGTCAGAGTGCTGATAATCAACTTGACTGCAGCCGATCTCTTGGTTACCTTCATCGTGATGCCAGTGGACGCCGTGTGGAACATCACAGTTCAGTGGCTGGCCGGCGATCTGGCCTGCAGAGTCTTGATGTTCCTCAAGCTACAGGCCATGTACTCCTGTGCCTTTGTCACAGTGGTGATTAGTCTGGACAGACAGTCGGCTATCCTCAACCCTCTAGCCATTACCATGGCCCGGAAAAGGAACAGGGTCATGCTGATGGTGGCATGGTCCATGAGTGCCTTGTTCTCAGTCCCTCAGGTAAGGCCAGGTGACATGAGTTAGACTCTGTTTTTGGTTCAGTTAAATTTAATTGAAGTGAATTGAATACAGTGATTCAGAGAGACAGGCTGGGTAATAGGATGGACTGTGAAGTGATCTCTCTCCTATGTGAGGCTTACAACCTCTCACCCTTACAGTAAACTGCAACTAAATGCAACTATCTACTAGTGGAAATTTAAATTTGGATTTACATTTACTTGAAATCAATAGATTTATCATTATCTCTCTTTACATATGACTGTACATCAACACAAAATGTTAAGAATTCTTGAGGCTTTTATGCAGAAAAACCTGCTGCATGATTTAGGAGGCCCATAAAGGCTCTATCATTGTGTAACAAAGGATGAAAATCCCTATTTTTGACAGTACAGAAGCTTCAGGGAAACCGCATGGCAGCACAACACGTAACACTGTTGATCATGCTCTGAGAAAGAAGCGTAGAGGTACTGTAAAGTCCAAGTGACTCACCAAACAGAACAGTGACGTCAGATGATTGTGCAAAAGACTGAGTTACATTATGGAAACATTTTTACATGTTCATCACCTGTGTTTTTATATGTAAGATTTGTACAATATTCATCCTGTAACCCTACAAAATAATATAGTATTAAATGCATGGCTTTGGTTGAAAGGCTGTAATGGGAGAACTGTAGGGAATAGCAAACTGTCAGTTGTTTGAGATGGATTGCAAATGCATGTCTCAAATGACAAAGGCAAATGGTCAATTACCTATCAAGCCCCACTACCGCACATATTTAGTTTTTGGCATATTGCTTTGAACACCGTAATTTGGAAATAGGCTATGGCTTATGTGTAGGAACGTAATAACACTGAAAATGGGCTGTTTGGTCAAACCACTGGGATATCAGTAACATTGAGTGCTTTTATCTTTTCATCTGACCTCTGCCAAACAGACTCTGCCTAACATTTTTTACATTTTCACATCCACAGATATTCATTTTCCACAATGTCACCATCACCTACCCAGAGAACTTTACTCAGTGCACCACAAGGGGAAGCTTCGCCACTCACTGGCAGGAAACAGCCTACAACATGTTTACCTTCTCCTGCCTCTTCCTGCTGCCGTTGGTCATAATGATTGTCTGCTACACCAGGATCTTCATGCAGATCTCCAAGAGGATGACAAAAACAAGCTGTAAGTTCAGTGCTGAGGCTGGTGTTTGGTTGTAGACAGGTGGATCAGAATAATACCCAAATATGATGACTTTATTAAAAACAAAAAGCAGAGTACTGTAAGTAAGTAAGTAAGTAAGTAAGTAATCACATTGCATATTTACATCAAAGCCGTTCATTAATATCTGACTCTCTTTTACTTTTAGTGTCCTCTAATGAGTCACATCTGCGTTGCTCAAACAACAACATCCCAAAAGCGCGAATGAGAACTCTGAAGATGAGCATCGTCATAGTGATCTGCTTCACAGTCTGCTGGACTCCGTACTATCTGTTGGGTTTGTGGTACTGGTTCTTCCCAGATCATTTGGAAGGAAAGGTGTCTCACTCCCTCACCCACATCCTGTTCATCTTTGGGCTTGTCAGCGCCTGCCTGGACCCCATCATCTACGGGCTGTTCACCATACGCTTCCGCAAGGGGCTGAAGAGCTGTTACCACAAAGCTGCTGTGATGTCAGACAAGGAAACTAACGTGGTGATAACAGATGCTTTGAAACATACTGCTTTTCCCTCTAAAAGAGGGGTGACCAGTGGTGAAAAGGACAGCGACTGTGAACAAGCTGAGACAACATCCACTGACAAAAGCTGTCTGACTGTGTTTAGTCAAGGAGATGAACAACAACTTTGCCATTTCAGTGCTGAGAGTAACATATGATGAGTAAAAAAGACTCGAAGCAAGAACGTTATAGTGTTTGTTGAACTTGTATATATATATATTTATTTCACCACAATACCTAAAAAACATGTAGAATATCTTAGACAACAAAAAAACTCAATCATCAATTTGTAGACAGACATGTCTTTGTGTATTTGAGATGTAACAGTCAGAAAACTTTGACACTGACTCGTTTTAGCCTCAGCTGCACACTTTTCTCTTTTCAGCCTGCAGCGGTGAATTATCAGCTGTGCAAAGTGATGGAGCAGCTGATCGGAGCTGGCTATTGGTTTATGCAGATGCCAGACTCCGGGCTACTGTCCAAACAGACCATGACTTGTCCAGCTGAACAGACGTCTGACTCCTTTTCATGTCAATCCACAGAAATTGTTGTGCTTGTATTGAGGTTATGACTTCTTTACTGTGATCCATCCCTTTCCGCAACCAGCAATTATGACTGCACCAGGCTGGTTCTATTGTGTTGGAGCTCTTTTCAGGACTCATAAAATTGACCTGTTGCTTATACAAGTCCTAAGAATAGTAAACGAAAGGTTGCAGCCACCAGCTGTGTCCTGTTTTTCTTTTGAAACCATGGGAAACCTGTTGGGTGCCACTTTATTACCAGTTATTCAATTGAGGTGATGTTTGTAGACATTTAATGTTTCAGCATATTAGTCCGTGTAGTATTTTGTCCCATATTTTTTGAAAAACTCAGCATTGTGCTGTGTACTCCTGAGTTGTCATCTCTGTCCTTATGTCAACTGAGTCACTGGTATTGTTTTATTTAAAAAGCCATTACAGCATCACAATGACTAACATATTACTCTAACTTATTTCACTAAATAAATCCTACAACGGCTGTTTCAAACCAAAATATATATTCTAGCTATATCAGCTGTCTGTCCATATTGTACAGACAGAAACGCTAAATAAAATACCTTTACCTATAGTATAAGAACCCAAACAATACTTTGCAACAAAACAACCCTTTGTAGTAATGGCCTCCACAATAGCTTGATGGGATGTAACAGGCTAACAGGTGCTGCAGAGAAGTCAGCTTATAACCCGATCACTGATACTGTAACACAGCCACAGGGCCAGATATGAATACACACAGGACACATCCAATCATGCTCAGCAGACTAACGTGTTTAGGGGATATTAACACATTTTTTTTATCTAGTATGAAGATGCACAGAACATGTCAGTGACTGAGCATTTCTTTTTCATGGGGACAAGTGGCAGTTTTTGAGTTTTAGAATTCTGTATAATGTCCTTGACTAGAAAATGTGCTGACGTCTACTGAGATACTAAAAGCACAGTCAGCGTAAACAGTGTAGACTTACTTTAGACTGCAGGGTAATCACATTTAGGGGATGGCTGGCCAGGACTTTTTTCTTACCCTCTTTTGGGGGATGTGAAGAGGACTGCAAGTCCATTTCCTCGAAACAGTCTCTTGTAGTTTGTCTTTACCTTTTAGTTTTATTTTATACTTTTAAATCTTCCCATAGACTTTAAAGTTCATAGCAGTCCACAGCTTTCTATCTGTGGATGCTCACATTCTAGTTCAGTTTGAGGTTCAGCAATGAACTGTTTCATTTGAAGTGAACTGATCCTCTGATCATGCAACTGAGACAGATTGATTGATGAGCTTATTGAAACATTTTCATACCACTCTCCTCAACTTGTACTGTATTTCCTCATGTTGGAATCCATGTGTCGTCATCTAGGTGTTTGTTATGATCTGAAATAGCCATTGGTTCCATGATTTCTGCTCTACCATTAGAAATATACAGTAACTGAACATTACTTCAATGTACTGTATGATATAATGATGTAGATATATTTTGCACATTCTCCACACATCCCAACACAGCTTCAGTGTTTACATCAGATATATTATAACAACCATTGACTATCTACAAAATGACAAGTAAAGGCCAGTGAGGTAAGTACAGAATCATCTCAGATGGGCAAAGTGAAACCACTTTTGCTGAAAATGGATTTCATGAGTAAAGTTGAATTCTGAAAATCTGAACTCTGACCCAAGTGTTTTCATTGGTACATCTCTGCAAGTACAACACTGTCTATCTAACTTCCATACAGGCCCTCACTCTCCACACATCCAAACATAGACAAAAAATGTGAAAATGGTGTCACTGTCCAAATACAGAACCACATGTTCCTGCTTGTACATACTTTATACTTGGTGAACTACACAATATGCTGATCTTTTTTAAACTTTTACGTGGACTAAATGTTTCACATGTGGTTGTGTGTTTGGCAGAATAAGATACTTTAAACTTACTTTAAACATATCGTGAACAACAACAAAAGCATAATTTTCATTACATTTGCTCTGGAAGTCCATGCCTATGCAGAGGATTCATCTAAATAATCAGGTCAGATTTCTCAATTTTACACAAGATATTTTAAATCTAATGGGTTAATTACAGTAACATTCACTATTGAACGAACCCATAGTGGCATCTAGACTTTTTTCTCGTTTTGTTTTCAAAGCACCAAAACTGATTTACAGTTTACTGTAGTCTGCTGTTATTTAGATCAGCTTGACCACCATCACCTGTAATGTGTGATGTAACATAGCAGCTTATTGTTGGTATTTTGCGCCACCTTACATCATGATGGAGTTTATTCTCTGTGAAAGGCTTGTAGGGACCAGTCACTCTGTATCTGTGTGTTGGTCCTACACTGCCTCCATGTGGAGAAGACTTATTCTTGCAGGGGTTATGATTAAACATTTAATAAATTCACTTCACAAACTCTGTCATTTTCTTGTCTTGTTGTGTTGTGTTTAATAGTAGCACTGTGGATGTCTTCATAAATTAAGTGCATACTTCAGGTTGTAAAAGTGGTGATGCAGACAAATTTGAAAGTGCTTCAGAGCTCAACAGTAGATGAACAATGAACTGCTGGCTCATAAAACAGGGGTTTTAAAGTCTTAACTAATGTCTTGGTTACAAATCATAGTATGACTCCTGTAAAACAAAAGCTTTGGCCTTTGTCTCAAAGTTATTTAAGGAAGATATTCAAAGTGTCACAAGTCGATCATTTCAACAGGTCATTAAAAGAATCTTCAACTTCACCACTTCACTGGGAGGAATAGAGTCCTGTGAGACGATGAGAAAGATTGAGAAGAGAGCCCATAGAACTTCTTATCAAGCCAGCCTTTGTGATAGTGTGTGCTTATTAATGCACAAGGGTAACTTGCACATGTGCGAAGGTCCCATTAATATTAAACAATATCTACATGTTTTGGAGCAACATATGCTGCCATCCAAATTACTTTTTTCTTCAGGGAAAACCTAGGTTATTTCAGCAAGACAATGCCAAACCACATTTGGTACGTACTGTATTGCATAACAGTGTGGCTCCATAGTAAAAGAGTCCAGGTGCTAAACGGAAGCTGAATGTGTGATCTACTGGTTTCTTATTAGCTGCAGGTTTGTCCTGCTGAGTCAGAGTTGTTTGCATGGTCTCATGTTTGCTAAAAATGTGACCTTAACATTTCTGCAGTTTGAACGGTCCACGTTAATCTTCAATGAAAAGGATTTCAAAAGCAACTTCTAAGTTATGCAGTGTGTGGACAGTAGTGTTTGCCATTATGGTCCCTTGAGGTGCACTAGTGTTGCTCATCACCACCTCAGAAACACAGCCATCTAAGCAAGCAAACTTTGGCTGCCCAGTGAGGTAGTCTGTGATCCTCTCCACAGTGCCAGTGTCAACCGTGATTTGTCCAGGGCTGGACTGCCTCTCCAGGGAGGAGCATGCTCTGCGCATTAGTGTAATGATGGGACCTCCACCCCAGTGTGTGCCTGCTATGCAAACTGAAGGGAGCCCAGGATGTCCAACACCTGGCACTTCAGGTGCCGCAGGATCAGTTTTTCAAATGTATCCATGACATGTGATGTTAGTGCTACAGGCTCAAAATCATTAAGAATGCTGAGACGGCCTCCTTTCGGTAGCAGGAAGATACAGGAAGTTTTTGAAAGTTTTGACGACTCCAACAGTTCACTTCTCTGCTGAAACAGAGCAGCACAACATCCAGACCATTAATCTATTTATTTCAAATACTGTACAATACAAATGCAAATAAAAAACAAGTAATAAAAAGAACAATTGCATGTGATAAAATTAAGTAAATGAGAATTATTACATGTGAAAACAAATGAACTCTGCAACTAAATCATCCCAGTTTGCTCTGCAGTAGATGAAGCAGAAAAAGAATGGCTTGAAGTTTATCAATTTGAACCCAGAAAAAAAAACACTTTTAGCCCCGTCCTACTTCATACAGAGTGCCAAAGCTTGTCCACTGCTGTTTTCTCTTGATGGGGATATGGTGTCATAACTCAGACAGACTGAATCATGTCGGTTCTACTAGATGGAAACAAAAAGATGAGCTGGACAAATCACTGTGGTTGGACCTTTATGTTTTGGACTAGTGGTTGTCATTTAGTCATAAGACACACAATAAGTTCAAGTTAGCCTTGAGATGACTGACGAGTGTTTTGGCTTTTTACACTGACAAGGATTTAATTCTCAGCCATAAAAAGGGGAATGATGGACTGAAATAAGAACAACATGGTGATGGTTCTCATGGATACAATTCAGTTTTTATTACGTTACAAATTCAATCCAAGCTCAAATACAGTTATTTTGATTTACAAGGCCTTTATGAGTCATACCTGGCTTCAGTTTTCATCTGCCTGAAACCATAAACACAACCCACAAGAGCTAAGAGAAACACAGCAGGTATAGTACACAACCCCAATGGATTTGACATAAAACTGCCCAGATGTGCTTTAAGTGGAGACAAACAGTTTTTATTAGTCAAATGAGCATGGAATGTGACCAAGGATGGATTTCTGAATGGGCCACAGGCCCAGGGGTTCAAAATGTCAGGAGGGTCTTTGGCCAGAGCCTCTGAAAGAAGAAAGTGACCAAAATGAGGTATGTTGTGATGAAAAATCGACACAGAACAACCAAAAAGACACAAAAATCAACCAAAAGAGACAAAAAGACCACAAAGGGGCCCATGCCAGGAGCCCATTTTCTCGTATTTAGTCCATGAATATGTGTACCAAATTGCATGAAAACATCTGGCGAAAGCTTGATGAAACTGTCGTAGTGTATCAAGGAGAAGGAAAATGATTAAAAAAAAACTTATTTAAATAAAAATTCTAAATAAAATTCTGGTAATGTTTGCAGAAATTATGACAAATTAATATCAGTGTTGAAGATGGGTGACTGAATGATCCCTCAGTTTAACTAGAGTACCCTCTAGTGGTAAATAAAACTAAACAGAATGAAGCAGAATGAGCAGCAGGTATTTTTAGTATTAACAAATCATTCTTCTCACAGCATTCACAGTTTTATGCTGCAGATGAAGTTTCTTCTCTCAGAACAGTTTATTAGCTTCCACTGGTTGCTGTTTTGATCCATGGCTCCGCAGTGCTGGTCCTGGGCAGGACAGTGAGGAAGATGGGAGCTGGTCACCGCCTCTCCACTCATCCATATCCACTCATCAGCGAGGAAACGCAATCCGACCCACACCTACAGGAGTGAACGACATGGGAATAGACAGTGGTAAAAGTAACGTTACAACACACTATTTTTCTCATTTTGCAAGCAAAACTGAACTTACTGTACATAGTGAGCATGTTTCATAGGCAAAAAGAAGTGGCAAGACACTGTGCATTTACTGGTGCTGTGTCTTTATACTCTGCAGCATTTTGGCTTATGAATCAAAGAAATAGGATGTGTTTTGTTTGGAATCAGGGGAAACATCTCCCCATCTCTGTCCCAAGGTAACAAAGTCAATAAACCAGCTCCATGAATGCTTAATTAGACATGTTGTTACATGTGTAATCCATACAAAAAATGATGTGTCAAAACAAGACACGATGCTTTTATGAGGGGTTATAGGATTACTGTGACATAACCTGACCACAGGAGGCACACAAACACAAACTGGAAAATATCAAACCTCATCAGTTGTGTTCAGCAGAATGTTACTGGCTTCTGGCAGGCTGGCAAGGTCGTACATGAACGTGGTATTTGCTGGAGTCTTTTCCACAGCGTGCAGTTCTCTACAGTACTGCAATGCCTCCTCCCATGTCTTCACCTTCTGGACAAGAATCAGTCTTTCATCCGTACACATGAAGGGGTGACTATGACTGCACTTGTCAACTTCCCAGTCTGACCCATTCTTAAATATACACCAGTGAACCTTACCTTGCTCATCTGCAACAACAGGGAAAGAGAGATTGAAATCATATGGACATACAGTAACATTATTCTGCTAAACCTACAAATAATCAATTATTCAGATACTATTTTAAAACTCCCAATATGTTCACACATAGACAAAACTAGCATCAGTGGAGATCTCAGTCATGTGGTTGAGTTTTTTATTTAGTTATTTATGAGATCTCAAATGAAATCAGTCTACAGTATGTCCACGCTCTGTTAAGCTGTACCTGGTGACAATAACGCTTTGATTTAAATGCTATTAAGGCAATGCTGATGCTTATCACATATTATGTTCATCGTGTTGCTTTGTGACAGCAGTGGCAGGATAAAGGCTAAACTGTTGGCCATCATGGACAATGCCTGCCTCCCACTATGGGACACCGTTAGTGCTCTGAGCGGCATCTTCAGTAACAATCTAATGTCAACAGTTGATCACTTGAGTACAGTAAATATTTTCCTTATTGCCGTGCTTACCAGAATCTGTGCTCCATTTCCAGTCACCATTCACCTCAATAAACAAACCAATCCAGCCTTCAAACATATCAGACTTGCTAGATTCCCATGTATTTCTGAAGGTGGCCAGGTCTTTGTAGTTTGCTCTGCAGTAGTTCCGAGCAGCCGTCCACGTCTTAAGCTCAGAGACGTAGACGACCCTTGAAATCTTCAGGCCTGGATTTGCCAAACACGGAGGAGCCAGGAGGACGATGAAGATGAGGAAGAGGAAGAGGAGAGGACTGCAAATGCGTCTCTGCATGTTTTTGTCAGAAGAGCTTTAAAGTAGAGTTAGATCACGTTTTAGGTATGTGATGATGCACATTACATTCATTACCACACATTGCACCAATTACAACATCGTGCTACTGTAATAACAAAACATGTTTTTATCATTTAATCCATATAGTTTCTCTAAGAGGCATATCTGACAATGAAGCCTCATTAAATGTAAATACTACTGTGGAATTTTACACGAGCACTCACTAGAAAGGATCTGAAGGAAAAGATGTATTCATATTCTCAATATTCTTTTTTTTTACTCTTAAAATGAAAGCACAAACAAAAATTAAAAGCTGATAAGATGCTGAAGGGCATGGATGATGAATTCTCAGACCTACTATCAGTCATACATACCATCTATAATACCTGCATACAGTATTGCAAGCTTCAAAAATACATCATATCAATGAAAACATGTATTGTATTGTATTACTGTATTATTTACAGAACCCGAATGGTAATTGCTTGTGTCTTCTTGTAAGTCGCTTTGGATAAAAGCGTCTGCCCAGTAAAGTAAAGTAAAGTAAAGTAAAGTAAAGTAAAGTAAAGTAAAGTAAAGTAAAGTAAAGAAAATAGCAATTTACGATGTTGCAGTCTAAGCTGTATTTGCTGTGAATTAATATTAGATCTTGTATCAATCTGTAACAAAAGTCAAGTTAGTTAAAGCTGGACTGATGCTGTAACTCTCAGTAAAGTAGTAACAGAACTTGTTCCCTTGACTCAAACTATTTTTAACTGTGTATCTGAAATTTCAAGTCTCACATTTTTAGGTACAATTTTAACAAAACCTTCAGCTTGTTAGTCATCTGGGAATTTATAACACAGTACTAATACTTGCAGTGTTTTTATCTAAACAGCAAACAAGCATATAGCTATGGTAACACTCACCACAAATGATAGCACCATCAAAGGACTGGATTTTTGTTTAGAGATGGGATGCTCCTTGTTCAAAGAGAGGGCTTACAGACGTCTGTGTATTATGAGGGAGCAGGTTCTTCCCACATCACCTACTGGAGCTCTGATGCACCCGATATCCAACTAAACTGACCAATCAGAGCAGTGCACAAAAACAACAGTCTGACTGGCACCCACCCAACACAAACTAATGATTAATTAATGGTGTTTATACTAACAAGTCAAATGTATTCAGTGATGCAAAGAAGAATGAGAATAGAGAGAATTTTGACAAATTTAGACATTTAATTTGTTTTTCCTTTTACATTCCCATGTTGATTTGCAATTTTTTTTGCAACAAGCCCCGACTGGCATGCTGACATTTTCTTGTGCTAAGTACAGGGAGTGGCTTTGCAATGCTGCATTTTATATACACCATTCACAAAAAGTTAGGGATATTCGGCTTTTGGGTGAAATTTCAGGATGAACCTAAAATGCACTATAACCTTTACAGGT
>JAUMHL010000018.1:24758891-24784459 GCA_032362345.1 Sandelia bainsii | reverse complement strand
ATTGCATGCTTCTACTTAAATGCCCTACTTTCATGATATAATATCACTGGTGTGTCAACTTTTTACGTTTTCCATAAGTTTCACCCGAAAGCCAAATATCCCTAACTTTTTGTGAGTAGTGTATGACAATAATTGTACGTGATGTTAACGTGACTTTGTGTTCCTGCAACAATGAATGATCAGAGGCGCCCTGCTGGGGTTTAAACCTAGAACTTCCTGTTTACTATACAGGCACTAAGCCACAGTGCCTGCACACAAAGTGTAAAAAATTAAAAGTCTAAGTTTTATCAGCTTGTACAAATGCTGACTTTAGTATTTATCGTAAAGCAATGCTGTGAATAATGACAGCTTCTCAGTGCAGTTAGTATGGCTGTTGACTTGTTTTAATGTAACACATATGCAAATACGCCTGCAGAACCTGTAGCCAAACACTGCTGCAAAGCAGAAGTATTGCATAGATCACACACACTGGCAGGTTAGTGAATAAAAACATTCAAATTTATGTATGCATCCGCAGCAAAAACACACCCTGAAGCAGTTTGACTGCAACTGTTAACAACTTCATGGTTGTTAACAATGTTTAGTCAAAGCACAAAACCCTTGGACAGTGCAGAAACAAAAGCACATTGCTAGCCATGTAGGCTGAAACCAGCAGTCTCAAGAACATGAATAAATGGTATCATCAAAATTACTCAGTATCATGAGATATTCTTGTTATGGCAGCAAAATAAATTTCACACACACAGTGCAATTGTGCTACTGTAACTGCTGGATTTGCCTTCATATTTAGTAAGACATAACTTATGGTGAATTTTGTGAAGTTAAAGATATATCCATTATTTAACTTTATATTATCCAGCAGACATCTTATATTGTCAAAGTTTATAGTTTGCAGAAGGACCTGTTTTTCTTTTCAGATTTCACATATTTGATTACAATAATTCTTAATGTTAAAACCTAATCACATTTTCGCTTTTATGACTAAAATGTGAGAAAAAAAACACGTCAACCTAATATTGCAGCTATAATCTTAATGCTGATTCAGGTGCTATCACTGTTTCTTCTTGATCTTGACTGTTTTGGCAAAAATATCAAAAACTTTTTGCTTTATCTCTTTCACATTTCTTACACAGTAACACTGCTTTATTTCCGCATTACCTCCTGAAAACACATACAAACTGATGACAGCAGACAAACAGTTATAAAAAGTAGTTACTATTCATAGCAATAACTCTAAAATCTATTTGCTCATCAAATGTCCAATATTAGTGTAGCCCACACCAAGTGACACTAATTGCCATTGGGCAAGTGATCCTGCTCCATTTTCCCTCAGCTTGCCAGCACGTTGCTAAATTCTTTGCCAAACTCCAGTGATCTCTTCTCTCAGTGAAGCCACGGCAGGTCGGGCCTGTATGTACTGCAGCAGGTAGCATGTTGTTAGGTTTTATGAAGTAATGGAAACCATGTTGTTGGGACTCAGAATCTCAATCCAGTAGCCATCAGGGTCCTGAATGAAGGCCAAGCCTTTCATTTTACCTGAGAAAGTTAAGAAGAGAAGGAAGAGAGAATGCTGCATATTAATTGTAAATACTGGACAGAAAAAAAAAGTCAAATTGAAAACATTTATAAAGTTCAGATTTCCAGTCTGTGTCCTAATGGTTATATATGTGTGTTTAATGTGTGGTACGTGTAAATAAGAAAGATGGGTTAAAAGCGTACGACACATTCTGTCATTTAACCACTTAATCTGTCAGTCACATCTTACCATCATCTGGCTTCTTGACAAATTTGACTCCTTGCTCTTCAAACAATTTACAGGCAGCATAGACATCAGGAACTGCAATTCCAATGTGTCCTGTCAGAAAGAGTCAGAGACTTGTCAGATAGACACAAGATTTATCCTGATATTGCTCATACATAAAATAGTCAAGTAGTAACACACAAGAAGCATAAAATACAACCTTACAATACAATTTTAACGCGACCATTGAAAAAAAAGCCCTACGATTAGGCTCATAGGTATTTGAACAGTGACAACTTTTTTCACAATGGATTTGAAATAAAATGATCCAGTCATGTGCTTCAAGTGTAGACTAGTTTAAAGGTTTGGTCAAAAATATTGAATAAACCTGAGGAACTACAGCCATTTTATTCATAGATCCCCAATTTTGGGGACTCATAACTTTCTGGGCGACTAGGCAGCTCAGCTGTGCAGTGGTCGGTCAGGTGAGTGTTGTGTCCTCTTTAGTTTATTTACAAGTAAGCAGATCAAAGGTATAGAGTTGCATTTGCATTTGGAACCTGTTGTTACTGTCAATATAAAGTCCAAAGGCACTGTCACTGCCAGTGAGTAAACCATCACTAAGCCGAAAAAGCAAAACAAATCCATTAGAGAGCAAACACAATAGGTGTGGGCAAATCAGCTACTTGGTACATTCTTAAAGAGAGAAAGTGCACAGCGTCAGGAACATCAAAAAGCTGGAAAACAAATGTGGTGGATGACAGAAGAAGTCTGTGAAGTTCTGTACAAGATCCTTTGGACAGATGAGACGAAGATTATTTTGTACCAGGAAAAAGGGAAGAAGAGTCTGGAGAATGGGAGGAAGTGCAGATGATCTGAAGCATACCACCTGAAGCATGGTGGAGGTAGTGTTATGGTGTGGGCATGTATGGCTACTGGCTTATATTTACTGATGATGTGACCGTTTACAAAAACAATGAATTCTGAAGTGTTTAAAGCTACAGAGGAAAGACAAAGTGGCTACTCTCCACAGAAGTGGGTGCCCAGCAAAGATCACCTCAAAGCACAATGCAAAATACTCAGTGAGTTAAAAAAGTAGGGCTGCACAATTTGGGGAAAAAGTCATATTGCGATTATTGAGATCAATACACACATACATGTGTTATCATGTTTTGTTTTATTGGGCTTGCAAGGTGTTATTTCTTTAGCTACCAGTTCACCGTCGCCCAACTCGACATCCATACCCACCATATGCTCACACTGTGGTCAAGCAGGATGACTGAACCAGACAGATTAGTTTAACTGTGCACTATGTTGACGAGGAGTCTGAACTGAAAAGCCTCTGCTTGCAAATGTCATATTTCACCAAGAGCGAGAGAACATAACCTCAGGAATGAATACAGGCTTCACCTGGCCATTGGTAGGGTAAATTGATTTTATATATTTTTATAGGTTACAGAAAATAGTTTAAACAACTGTTTTTTTAAGCTATCAAAACTGAGCAGCATGTCTCACGTTAGTCAGCAGGTAAACTTCGAGTGAATGAGAGATAATAGATTTTCGCTTCAATCCATGTACTCATAATATAAATCGCAGCATTTTGCGTTCATGTAATCGCACAGGCTGATATCGCGATTGCGCTTTCGTTTCGATTAATTGTGCAGCCCTAGAAAAACAAACAAAACATTGAACAGGCATGTTATCCAGAGGAAGCCACTGCTGCACACTTTCTGGCTATAGCAATGTAGAATTTGACTATACATTCAGCTTGTATCATGATGTGACAAATAAAGGCATGTTTTATTTGACGTGAAAATGTCACAACCAATGTCATTGGTAAATCTCTGGCTTTCTGTGACACTTTTTAATGGTCTGTGCAACAGGAAAACAATCTTACCAAAACCACGTGGATCAGAGTTTCCATTGTGATACGACTGACTCTCATCTGTCTCAGATCCCCAGTTGCTGACAGACAAAAGAGACGAGAGCAGCGGAAATAAAGACAGGAGTTACTAACTGTAGAGCGGATGAGGCCTTAAAAGCCTTACATCATTACTCACTTACAACACTAACTGTAACTGAAAATACTAAAGGAGCTGAAAATATTCCACTACTGTGAAACAACAGTGGAATGGTCATAAGCAAAAACTAAAACTTTCATGCAGCTCTGTTTCTAGTATGTAGACCCGTACTGTGTGAGCTCAATGGTGGCTCTTCTGGAAAAGGTCCACGCCGTCCTCTCCTTCACATCTGCAGGAATCTCCTTCTTGTCCTCATAGCCCAAGAAGAAGAGTGAGAAACGCATGGAGGGGAAGTCAAACTTTTGCAGGAGGCTATAAGATGTTACAGAGGAAAACATGTTTTTAGCATATCCAGTTTAAGTGTCTCAATAAAATACACACACACAGAGGCAAAACAGTTGATAAATATTTAGGCGTGGGGATGATTTGTTACATGTGGACCAGTGAATCCTGGTCACTGGGGGTGTTTACTGAACTGAAGCCCACACTAATACTTACGTCATGCCAAGGATTCTGGAGTAGAAATCCAAGGATTTAACTGGATCTTTAACACGCAGCATAGTCTGCTGCATCATGAAGTCCTAAAGCAACACCAATAAAACAGAATAACAGAGCTTTAGATACACAATACACTTGTTAGCAGCATTACAAAAGTTTACGGGATCTTTCTTTAAAATGCAGTGGAGAAGTTACAGCAAGTTGTGTCTCTACTGTAGGTATGCATGATAAATCCAGCATGTTGTGACATGTTCAATTCATTCACTGAAAATGGAGATAATAGGTACAGATGTTGAGCTATTCATATGAAAATAAGATAGTGTATTAATCTTAAGCGATAAAGCTCAAAGAAGCGTCCACAGCACATCTGTGTGCAGGGAAGAAGATCTCTCTTGAGCTCTGCTGAATTCCGGTGGAGAAAATCTGCATCCTTGCACTCACTTGTGAAAAGATATTTCAGCCAAACTGCACCTCTGTGCAAATGAGTGCCTATTCTCTCAATATTTGTTTGAACTACAGATGAGTCAGAATTACCATACTGAACAGATCGTGTTTGCATGTTACATTAACTTCCTTACTTTCTATGCAAAAACTCTGTCTTACATGCCATGCCAGTACCGAGGGACCATTTTCACAAAGGATTACTTAGAAGAAAGCGCATCATATTTCACAAATAATTATTCAATGCAAATTGCAGATACATTTGCAAGACTATCAGTGATCTTGGGTCAGAAGAGTCTGATGTGATCCATGTTGGATTTCACTAATGTTTTGATTAGTGAAATGATATGGTGATATTGACCTATGCTCCAGCTGTTATGTGGTGTTTGATACCTTTGTGTAAAACTCTACATCTAGAAGACAATATGTCCTTGTGCCTATGCACAGTGAAAGAAAACAGGTTGCACAGTAGGAGGGATTTTGCATGGCTGGCAGTGCCTTGTATATATAACAGGGTGTATTGTAAAAAGAACAAAACGGGATAGATCATATTTATTGCGGATGTATTTGTTAGCCAACTTTGCAAATCAGCTCCAGCTGCGTATGTTTGCAGAACTGGTCACATTAGCTAACTTGTTACTTCCAGTCCTGCTGCTTTGGGCCGCAGCAGTGTGTCAGTGTGACCGCACCTAACTAAATACCAACTGGGAGGAGGAGGACGGGGTCTTGTGTTACGCTCAAACTTGCCACAGACACAATTTACACAGACATAAATTACGTCTCAGCTTTGCTTTAAAAAGGGTTTCTTCCCACACGGGCGAAAAGTTTGTAAGTTAAATTAATGCTATAAGCTAACTTTAGCTTACACCAGCCTGTAATGAATACACATATTTGTGTTACTAGAAATGTGTATGTCGCTCCTCATAGGCATGTATAATCCTGTTTTAGATAACCAAGTCACCTGTCGGGGGGGTACAGTTAGTGGACATTTGGTAAAGCAACACGTCGCTGTCCGATAATGGACACAATGATCGTAGCAGATTAAGTGTTTAAATGTGTGTGTTGCTGACGGTGTATATAGAAGTTTAGTCTTCTTACCTTAGTTATTGGGTCTCCATCTTTACAAGCTGCAGCCACTGCTTCGTATGATAAACCTTTATCGCTCATTTTCGCTAAGAAGCCCTGAATTACTCAACAAGACAGTCTGACAGAGGGTGGTTTACCTTCCGGTGCCGACTTTCCAAATAAAAGACACAAAGTACTGATTACAGGATCTTCCTTATAATTAATAATAATGTTATGTTGAAAATCCATCGCAGCTAAAACACATCCATCCAGTACCATTAAAATGTATTTTAAAATGCTGTAACTATATCAAACACAGTAATGAGTCTATTAAAGTTAGAGACTTGACACCTTTATTTTGAAAATAAAACAGGAAGCGTCTGTTTTGGCTTTTGATTTGACAGGACTGTTTTATGTAACCGTCTGCTGTAGGATACAAATCTACCTTAGGTACTTGTGCAATAAAATGCACACAAATAAATTACTGTTGTACTAATTCATAACCTTAATAGTTGAGCTGTATTTACTCAGGAAATCTAAGATCAAGGTCTCTTTTGCAAGGGAGACCTACAAAATGCATATATACACATATTCTCTCCCAATAAACAGTAATAAAACAGATTCTGACTCTAATATGTATAATACTCCTCAGATATTTCTTTGCTACACTGATAGATCCACACAAATATTCAAAGCAGTTCAGAGGCTGCCTAGTTGAACATCATTATCTATGATAAAAACCACACACTCAAGAGACATACACAACAGTTTGCCATGGAAATTAGTTTATTACAGACAACTGGGAGAGAAGTGACAGAAGGCTACATTACTGGCTATTAACCATATACATTTCATCACAGCTGTCCATCATTTGGCTCTGGTGGATCTGAGGGATTTGCATCAGGCTGTGAACCACATACTGTAACCAGTCACACAGACAGAGGAAGTGAGAGACAAAGCAGTGAGTATAACATCCAACAACAAGCCTGAGTACCTGCAGAGTTCCTGAGACAGTCTGGCTGCTGGAGTAGTATTTCTCCCCACACAGAAGTGGACAGTATGTTTCTCAGGTTTTTTCCCCATTAGTACTGAGAATTTTGACAGATTTTAAAAGGCATAATCCCACTAAATTTGTGAATGCTGACCAAAATATTATATTAAAAAGAAAGTTAAATCTGACATTTTAAGTACGGAGTTATAAAAAAAAACATCAACAATAAAGATGGTTCCAAGTCCACCAGGTGCTTTTTACTATTTTACTAGCATATTTAGAAGGACTTCAGAAGATGATCAGGACAGTGAGTGTTCTTCAGATGTGGTCAGAAAGTATTCGGCCATTTAGAAAGGAAACAGCATCAAAACTATTTCTTCTCACAACAGAGTTAACAGTTTCTTCCACCTGCACTTCTACTCAAATGCATTATGACAATGTTAATATATGTTTATAAAAAAAACAAAAACAAACATAATCCCATATTGAATCCTATAGTCCAGTCTGCTCCACATCCCCGTTTAACCTCGACACCCACAAGAGAACTAAGAAGTAGAGAGAAGGTAGGAAACCCCTTTTGCCTACGATGTTCATCCTTGTGCCCCAGCAGAGCAGGTCTTCAGTAGCTGCGTCCAAACAGGGTGTAGTACTGGGCAGGTTCCTTGCCGCTGACACACATCTGACCAGGCTGCAGCTTCTTCAGGGGAGAGAAGGGGATGCAGAGGCTCTTAGCTCCCATGGATGGAGCTCCAGGCTCCAGGTCCTGGTCCCTAAACAGACAAGACCACAAATACCTTAAACGGTTGGAATTAAAGTACCCTGAGCAAAATGAGGTGAAATCGGGCAGGAATAATTTCTATCGCCATCACATGAATGGTAAAAATAACCCTGACTGAAAATCCTCAATGAGAGCACTTTAAAGTGACTCCTCAGCATGTGATACACAAAAGGCTGCTTTTCCCCTTCAGCAACTGCATGTGACTCATAAAAAGTGTATTTTATGGTTAATCTTATGTGTATTTCTTCATCATGTGTAAAGATATGGTGCCTTTTCCACCCTCTGATGGCAGAACAAGACACTGACACACAGCAGCATTTTACACATACTTGGCAGTGGTTTTCTTGATCCAATCCTCGCACTCAATTCCTCCACAGAACGGTATTTGGACAATCTATTAAAACAAAAAAATATCAAATATTTACTCAGGCACAGATAATGATATTAGTTGCACTGACTGTGGGTTGCGTTACTCACCTTGCCCTGGTCTAATTCTTTCTGGAACTGCTCCATTGTGTCTACAGCCACCATGTGAGTGTTCAGGTCATCAGAAGCTCTGACAAAAATACACAAAGCGTTTAGGGTCACAGTGTAATTATCTCTTTCTTTTTGTCATAATTCTGTTTGACTGTGTGTAGTCCCAATCACCAGTCTGAAATTCCAGTGTGAGCAGGTCAAACAGGTTTCACTGTAATTATTATATACTGACAATTCCTCTCCCAAAGGCACGTACTGTTTGGCAGTCTGCTGTTCTGCAGTTGTGCTTGACTGGCTGATCAGTACTAATTTGTAATGAATGTACTCTTTCAGCCAAGTACAGTTTAAGTTTGACCCTGGTGTGTAGTGCTGTATCTTACTTTTTGAACAGGCTGATCTGGATGTCCTCCAACATAGCGGCCAGCTTCTTCTCCACCTCGGCCTCTGGAATTGTCACCTTTGCGCCTGAGTCTCTCCTTACTGCGACACACTGCTTCTGCTGCAAATCTTTGGGGCCGACCTCCAGACGAATAGGAACCCCCTGCATGAAAGAACCACACACAGAATAAGTGCCTTCACTTATTAGATTCAATGATAACACTGCTGAGTAACAATTACTTCCAGTCTAGGCACTGTCTCTCGTGCTACTTTGAGTCATGTTACTCATGTTATTAATCACCTTGAGTTCCCAGTGGTTGAACTTCCACCCTGGGGAGTAGTTGTCTCGGAGGTCAGTCTTCACCCTGATACCAGCGTCCTGCAGCCTGCTCAGGTATTTAGAGCACTGGGCCAACAGCACTTCCTTCTCCGTCTCTGGTAGGGTGGCAGTGATTCCACATGGGATAATGACAATCTGGAAACAGAAAGAAAACTTCATCCATCTACAATATCTAAAAAGTTATAATGTAATTGAAAAGGAGATAATAAATGTTTAATGAATATGTTATTGAAAACTAAAAGTAATATGTTTGTGTATTTAAGTATTAGTAAAAAAAATTTAGTATTTTGGGATAGGGTGGATTTTTGTATGTTTGTTATCTTCCATTTTAGTGTATAGTGCATTTCCATGTCTGTGTTAGATTGTGTGTAAATGAGGGTCTACCTGCAGGCAGGCAACCCTGGGTGGGAGTACGAGTCCCATGTTGTCTCCGTGGACCATGGCGAGGACACCGATAGTCCTGGTTGTAATTCCCCAGGAGTTCTGGAAAGCCAGCTGCTTCTCACCAGGCCTCTTTGGATCCTCAAACATGATCTCAAACATCTTTGAGAAGTTCTGGCCCAGATGGTGGGATGTGGCACCCTGAGAAAACACAAAGTAAAGGTAAAATGATTTGGATTAGGTCACCATTAAGATGAAAGATTTTCAACCCAGTGTTGGGATTAACAAATTAAACGTCACTCTTATTCTGCTGGATTCAGTGTATTAATCCAGTGTACCACAGTACCTGAATGGCTCGGCCACTGGCAGAGATGAAAGCCTCCACAGTAGTGGTGTAATCTCCTCCTGCAAATTTCTCCTTCTCCGTCTTCCTTCCCTTCACCACAGGTATTGCCATCAGTTCTTCATACACCCTGGCGTAGAGATCCAGGATCTGCAACACCTGCAAACACAGAATGTGCACAAACAAACTAAGCATAGAAACACTTAAGATTCGGTGCAAAACAGTCAAGTTAAGTAAGTAGTGACCTTAAGTACTGTGAACGTACTGCATGCACTGCACGGTTGAATCATTGCATGTCAGCACTGATTAATCAAAATAGAGAGTGTGCAGGTCTGTTACCTCCTCGGCTGCCTCTTCTTTGGTGGCAAATGCTGTATGTCCCTCTTGCCACAGGAACTCTCTTGTCCTCAGAAATGGCTGAGGGTGCTTGAACTCCCATCTCTAAAGGAGGAAGTAGGTAAGAAAGAATATAAAGAGATCATCAAAATCATTTTCTTCAGCAATTGCAGATGATCCAGATCTAATTACTGGATATTTAAAAGTAAAATAGCATAGGATTTGGATAATGTCAATACAAGATGTGGATTTAGATGGTGCAGCTGTGATTTTAAGAAGACACTGACCACAACATTACACCACTGGTTGAGCTTTATCGGCAGGTCTCTGTGGGACTGGACCCACTTAGCGTAGGCTGGGTACATCACTGAAGTAAACATAAGCAGACCCAAGATTGATACCAAACATGACATCAAGAAATCCCACAGCAATAGCTTCATTAAATACAACATGAATGTTTTATAACTGACTAAGGAGGCTCAGACCTGTCTCGCTGGTGGGTCTAACAGCAATGGGCTCTGCCAGCTCCGTCTTCCCTGATCGAGTCACCCAGGCAACCTGACAAAGAAGATAATAACGTCACCATTAATGCATGAACACACACATCAAGATTATTTGTTTCAGAAACCCGTTCAGTCTTATCATTTTTACTTTTCTCCATTACTTCATTTCAAAAAGGCCCCATTTACCTCCGGAGCAAAGTCTGCAATGTGGGTCTTTTCCTTCTCCAGGGCAGCCTGAGAGACGAACATGGGGAAGTAGCAGTTCTCCACACCTAGTTTCTTAATTTCTCGGTCAAAGAATTCTTTAATGGCCTCCCAGATGGAGAAGGCCCATGGCCGCAGGACATAGCAGCCGCTAACATCATAGTACTCAATCATCTCTGATTTAGTGATGACCTGGATGAGAGGGGCAGCATTACATTAATAAAAAAGGAAATGGAATGAAAAAATCAAGACAGCAAAGACTAAATGTGTTGTCTATGTTTAGCATGATTTTTCAGGAAGTATATAAATAAGTACTGCGCTTATTTAACTCACCTGTGAGTACCAGTCAGCCAGGTTCTCCTCTTTCTTGGCCTCCAAGCCCAACCTGAAAGGAGACAGACTGAGTTAGTGTGAGGCAAACCATGAGATGATAAGAGTAATTTGTGTAAGATTTAAAGGTTGTCAAATTAAAGAAAGTGGTGAAGCAATCTGAGAAACAATGCTACCACAAACACTTAACGTGCAAGATCACGCCTAATTGGTTAGTCTACTCTACATGCACATCCAGGTGCAGGTACAATGATCATCACTCCTAAGGGCATTAAAACAATGAACACAGCCGTTCCCGACCTAACCAACCATGCACACACAGCAAACCAGTTTTCTGCTGCTAACTCACAAAACAGAGGCAGAGCTGCACCGTAAGCACAAAATCATAACATGGGTGGTACAATATCCTGATCATTAGTATCAATCTGAAGAACAAGAGTAATTTCATGTACTTTTTGCATCATACAAATAGAAAAAAAAAAAACTTTTCCACTTCCAGCACGTCTCCAAATTACAAATTTCCATGGTGCTAATGTGACAAGACAAAACAAAACTCTTACAGCCATGCTTGGCCTCTGTGATGCAGTACCATGCTAACATGTTAATAATGATAATGTCAACATGCTAACGCTAAGCAGATGAAATGATACGCTAACCACACTAACCTTCTCAATTTAGCATGTTAGCATGTAAACATTTGCTAACTAGCACTGAACACTAGGTACAGCTGAGGCTATGGGGAATGTCAATGGCGAGCAGGTATTTGGTCCAAAGCAAAGTTAGCAGAGACATTTTGACCTGCTGGTGGTGCAGCTGATAACAAGTGATTAGGATTCATTCTCTGGACATTGTAGATATCGACACAAAATTACATAACAATTAATCCAATACTTTTCTAGAGATGTAACTGAAAGCTATAAATGTCAACTTCATAGCACTGATGATGAAAAAGTCAGGTATTATCATACAGAAAGGATTCATCCTCTGGGGACCATGAATGTCTGTACAAAATATAATCTCAATTCTTCCACTATTTATTGAGATATTTCAATTTGTACTAAAGCAGCCATCTAACATCACCATCAGTGCAGCCCTGCCGCTAGCATGGTTGAAATGATCAACAAACACTTAGTGTAGTAGTGCAGAACTCCCACAAAACCAGCAATCAAGTGTTATCTTCAAGGCCGACAGCAGACGAACACTGATCAGACAGATGAAAACCAGACCAACTGTTTAAACTCACCAAATCTGAATAGATTAAGTCGTTTAGCAACAGCAGCAGAGGGTTGTGCTTACTGATGTATCAAAAAATACAAATACGGGTAACAAACACAAGTCCTTTCCAGTTTTTCTTTAAAAGGCTAAAATACACAACTCATGGCATCGTAAGGTTTGAAAAAAATTTTCCATCAGCTTTCAGGTACTGTGTTTTGTGCTAACAATTCAACACTTCCATGCAAAAACACTGCCTTTTGCTAACAAGGCATCTTATTCAGTTAAATGTAACTTGTAGCTTGTCGAGACAAAATTCTGAGAAGACCGTTCAGTAAAAGGATTTTTATTAGCTCTGATGCTCTAGTCAGTTTCAGCACAACAAACTAACTGCAGTCATGTAATCATACATCTGGTGATGTAACTGCCTATATCTTTGATTGTTCTTCAGCCCACTGGACAGAAATATTTCCACTACACTGAGGATGACCACAGTGAAAGTTTAGAAATCAAACTGTGAAAAGGTTGAATCTGGACTTACAGAGACAAAGAAAGAGTTGAAAGCAGAAAAGTTTACTCGGATGCAAAAAGTAAAATAGTATTTCTTCTGTTCTTCAGTATTTAGTTATAATGACGATCACAGCATTAGTTTTGTACTGTGTGAAAATACTTCTTCACTCTCTCCGCTTGTTTCCAGACTCTCACCGTGTTTGTTTCTTGGGTCCTTGACCCTCTCCTGAGCCTCCTGCGGTCTCCTTGCCCTGACCGGCCTTGTCCCCTTTACCCTTCTTCCCTCCTCCTGCTCCTCCTCCCTGTTTCTCAGACTTGTTCTCCTTCTCCTTGCGGTTCTTTTCCTCTCCTCCAGTAGCTCCAGCAGCAGCCACTGGTTTGTACTCCTCTCCAGTTAGAGTCTTGTACTTGCTCTTCAGGTCCAGTAGAGTCTTCACTGCTTTGTCCACCTGGTCCTGAAATGAAGGAGCAGTTGTCATCTTTCCTCTCAAATACAAGCTGTATTTTATTCCACTCTGTGATTGGTTTCTTACCTTAGGAGCCTTCTCAGACTTCAACTTTCTCACCAGCTCTCCCTGCTGGGCCACCTGTGAGAACAGCTCCTGGGCCTGTGGGTAAGAGCTGGACTCTGTTGATGAAGAGCTGGACTGGGTCTGGACAGGGCTAGTTGGGGCTTGGCCTGGTTTATAATCCTGCCCGGTCTGCTGTTTGTACTCTGCTTTTAGAGCCAACAACTGCTTCACTGCAGCATCGACTTGATCCTGATGAACAGTCCGCAAGTAGAAAACCATTTAGTCAAAAAAAGCTATGAACAGGATCAAGACTGTTTAACACACTATAAAAACTGAGAGTAGGAGAAACACTATCATCTCACCTTGGAGGCTTTTTCCACCTTCAGTTTCCTAACCACTTCTCCCTGTTCAGCAACCTTCTCATACAGCCCGGTGGCAGCAGGGGCAGGTGTGGGGGTGTTCTGGACTGGAGCGGCAGCTTTTTGAACTGGGGCCGCTCCAGGCTTGTACTCCTGACCAGTGGCCTGTTTGTACTCTTCCTTAAGAGCGAGCAACTGTTTCACTGCTGCATCAATCTGCTCCTAGAGAGACAAGAAAGATATAGTAGGTCAATAAAAACTGACACTGGAAGTTCACTTTTCCCATGCAAATGACTGTTTGGTGGCTTGTTCAAAAGAATCCCTATCCCCCATCTATATGTTGTAATAAAAAGTTATCAATCATTTAATTCAGTGTTTACGACAAGGCCAGAAAAACACTGACAACAGGTTTGTCGCAGGTTTGATTCAAGGATGTTCGAAGTGTTACAAAGTACACAGGCTCCTAGAGATCAGACGCTAGTAAGTTAAACCCAAAATATCACACACATAACTTTTTGAAAATTGGTCTTATCCTTCAGCAGCTGGAGTGAGATGTTATTTTGATCTTAGAAAGGGGGAATGTTTGGTTTTACATAAACTAGACCTGTGATATTGTACTTGTACTGTTGTCCACTGGTCATTAGGAAATTAACTATTCAAGATTCAAACCGTATTAATTACAGGGGAAATAGCTCAATCTTATGTAGCTCCATCATTTGGACTATTAAGAAGTGAAAGTATTGTGAATGTGCAAGAGCACATCTTCAGATGCCTTTGTTATGAGACCAAGAGCCCAAAATCTCAAACTACTCAATTTACACTGGTATAAAAAGAAAAAGAAGAAGAAAAGAAAAGTAAAAGAAAATCATCATATTTTGGAAGCTGGAACCAGCCCAAAGAAATTTGTAACTCCCAGTATTGTTTTATTTTG
The DNA here is from genome assembly GCA_032362345.1 of Sandelia bainsii. Lineage (NCBI taxonomy): Eukaryota > Metazoa > Chordata > Actinopteri > Anabantiformes > Anabantidae > Sandelia > Sandelia bainsii. The sequence continues at coordinate 24,770,108 of JAUMHL010000018.1, read as the reverse complement.
TCTGCATGGATACTGAGCCCCTGGTCATATTTTTGGGATCACACTAATATTCATAAATGTGCTTTGGGTTCAATAAGCACTTTTTTCTACTTCCCACATCTGGATACCTTGGGAGCTTTTTCAGACTTCAGTTTCCTCACAGCCTCCCCCTGTTGTGCAACGCGCTCATACAGGCCTGAAGAAGACGAGGAGTCGGTCAGAGGAGGAGAAGAGGAGGCATGGCTAGGCGGGGCCATTCCTGGTTTGTACTCCTGTCCGGTCAGCTTTTTAAACTCTGCCTTGAGAGCGAGGAGCTGCTTCACAGCTTCATCAATCTGGTCCTGGTACCATCAATATATCAGCTTATAGTTGCATGTAGAAAAGGATAAACTTGACTCACATGCAAATGGCATGGGGACATGAGCAGTGACTGGACGAATAGTTTTGCATATTAGCAGCATGTGACAAGACAAATGACTTTGGACGTGGGAATTTACTTGGCAAACACAAAAGGACACGAAAAAAGATGGGACAAATCGCTCAGTACGATATCGACGAACAGACAGCTAACTGCATTAACTGGACAAATGGATGTGGATATGTGGACACAAAAAGTGACTGGACAGACAGTTGTGGACATTGTTAGTCACTGGACAAATATCCAGGTACCTTGGGTGCCTTCTCCGCCTTTAGTTTCCTGACCAGGTTGCCCTGCTGGGTGATGCGGGTGAAGGGACAAGAGGCGGAGTCTGATGAAGATGAGGGGGGAGCTGGAGTCGAGGTGGGAGGAGCCATGCCTGGCTTGTAGTCCATACCTGTCTGCTCCTTAAACTGCGCCTGCAGATAGAAAAAACATGAGATTTATGGTCATTTTGAATAAATAACTAAGTGTTTTCACTTTTAGTCACAGCTTATGTACTGCACCTTTAGAGAAAGCAGCTGCTGAACTGCCTTGTCCACTTCTTCTTTAGGGGCTTTAGCAGCCTTTAGCTGGCGGACAGCTTCACCCTGTACTACAATGCTCGAGAACAGGTCACTGGCTGAGGTTGGCGCATGTGATGTGGCTGGTGCAGGGGCAGAGGCTGGTGCAGAAGCAGCCTTTTTAGGTGCAGCAGGCTACAACAAGAGGAAAGAAAGATTTAGAGATACCCAAGAATGTTAGCTTTCCAGCGTACATATTTTGCAAACCTTACTCCTACACTCATCCCAAGCCTGAACACACTAACAAAAGGAACAATCTTGTCCAGAGAACTCTGTAGCTTGAGTGCTTAAAATGTCTTTCATGTCAAAAGCAGGCCTGACTTAAAGGTACTGTACAAACCATGGGTACATAATAAAAAAAATCTGAATGGGGTTTTCCTAAAAGGCACTGACTGTGTTGTTGGAGGCTTGGCTCTTGTTCTTATCCTTGGATCCAGCAGTTGGCATTTCCTTGGTGTGACCATCAGGAATGTAGAGCAGAACACAGGGACTCTCCTTACAGCTGTTTGGGCTACAGCACACAGACATCAGAACAGAAATCAACACATTGCATAGCGGAAAACTGATAAGATTGTGCAGATTTAGGCATTTCGTTATACTAATCTCTGCTAAAATGGAACGGGAGTGGGCTTAATACTGCTAATGCTAAACAAATATGACGTTTTCCTCACCTGACTGGCTCATAGGGCTGGTCACAGATGTAGAAGCCTCGTCTCTGGAGCTGGATGATGTCACCTTTCTTCAGGTTCTTCAGACAGGGATCTCCGAGCATCTTCTCCTCCAACTGAATCAGACAGTCAAAAATAAATAAACACACACACACACACGTATGTATGTATGTATGTATGTATGTATATAATACAATATAATATGACCAAAGTAAATGCATTGCATGTACTGTACATCAAGATATGAAGACACACTGCAGAACAGACCTTGCTTTTTTTATTAATGTAATCTTTGAAGTCGTCGTCTTTGGTGATAACGGCTTTAGAGATGAGGGGCTGGTAGGTGATGCAGATGGTGGGCAGCAGGGGAGCACTGTTGGTGTCGGCCAGCCACGTGATCTTTGTTGTCTTCTTGTAGTCTTTGTTGTCCAGATTCAGATGAGCCTCCAGGGAGACAACCTTACCGTCAGCCCCTCTGAGTGGTGAGAAAAAGTGAGAAAGTGGAAAGGTGGAAAAACGTTCATTTAACACACCACCATGATGATTAATGACAGGATGAATTAGCTGAGAAATAGCCATACATACTTGTTGATCTTCGTAATGATGAGGTTGCCCCAGTTGATGAAGGTGACCACCTCGCCCTCTGAGAGTGTCTCAGCATCTGCTCCCTCAATAAGAACTCGAGGTCCATACCAAACAACCTTCATGCCCACCTCCTCATTCTGGATGGGCAAATAAATTACATTAGGACTAGCATGTGTACTGAAGGACAACTGTGGTACCACAGTGAGATTATAATGACTTGACCAGTGAAACACTACAGCACACTGTCGTTTCTAACTTAGACTCACTAATCTTAATCGCTATTCAAATCAAGTGTGGATACAGACACTACTACACAAGGCTTCTTCTAGGAAAAAGAACACACTGCATTTCCTTAGTACAAGGACCTAAGAGCTTAGCACAGCTTAAAGGACAGTAGCAGTGGTTTGTGTGGATGGCCACATGTGTATGAAAGAGAGAAAAAGGCCTCTAACCTTAGGGTGTTTGGCCACTTGCTTCATCTCCTCTGTAGCCTCTGGGACGGAAACAGGAACAGCATAGGAGCTGGACAGAGCTGTGTATCTGGGCGCAACAGGGTCAATAACCTAACACACACAGACAAGCACATACAAACAGAGACAGACACAACAGGGTCAGTAAAAGAAGACCAGTGATTTATAACAATCTCCACATAGAAAATGCTGAATAATGAAAAGACAAAGCAGAAAATGACACAGCTTCATTCAGCTCCAACAGTTTAAAAAAGAAAAAAAAAAAACTAACCAAAGTAAAAGTCTCACAAAAATATCCCAGCTCAGAAAGTGATAAACAAAGGAAATCAGACACACGATCAGAAAGACGAGTGGCGAAAGAAAAACTGACTTAATGAGTGAATCATGATTATTTGCAGGTCAGGGAAACAAGCTTTGATTTAGCTTTTAGCTTCAGCCACCATCCACTTTCACTACTTTACCAGCCAGTTCGATTCTTATGAGCCTCAATGATAGCTCCATGATTTGCAGAACATACTAAATGTCAGATAAACATGGGGGCAATGTTGTTTAGATTGTACCATAAGATCGATGCTCCCACAGGTCAACAACATGAAATTTAAATATTCATAAATCATCGTTCACAATATTTCTCTTCTTATAGATGTTTCAAATGTTGTGACATTTCTTTAAGTAAAGCAGCAGTTGGTACAGAAAAATCAGTAATCAGGACAGATGGACAGTGACATTCCTCATTAAAGTGTGGCTGGCATGCTACAATTAAGTGGATGTAATAAATTAAGAAAAAAAAACTTCTCACATGCTCGCTCCATAAGCTGTAATGGACAGTAACGATGAAGGGAAGAGAACAGAAGGAGAGGAAGACATGAAAGGAGGAGGATTAAGCACTGGTAAGAATGTCCTGGGACTGTTTAGTCGTTTGACGTGACCTATATTTTGCCAAAATCACAGATATGGACTGACCTTTTCTACCTCAGAGGAAGCTTTTACAGTTTGCCTCAGGTGTAACATAACAAATCAATCATTATTCCCATCAGTGTTATTGTTCTTAAGTACAAGGCAAATAGCATTTCCTGTACTGTCAAGCTACCACATCACGTTGATGTTTTTGTTTTTCCTTCTTTCTATCCCTGCAGTGCTCACAAAATTAAACGTAAGACTTGTCTGACCTTATAAATACCACAAAGAAAACAAGTCAATATCTGTGTCATATGATCTAAAGTGATAATGATATGGTCCATAACTCAATGTGGCAAGGTGCTGTCAAAGCCTCCTGTGACACAGGCTCAGAGAACAGCTCTGGCAGCGGTGCAGAGATTTTCTGCTGGTAGAGGTTTTAAATAATCAGTCACATACTGACACAAAAGGTTAACTCGCACGTATTTATGAGACAAGCATGGTACAGATTTTGACCATGGATGTAAACATCAGTGTTTGTCGCCATGGGTGCAATAATTTCGAGTTCCATGCTACTGCTAGTCTGATAAATTGTAACATGTTGTCACTTTAGTATCAAATTTGTGTCAGTACTTATAGCTAAAAGCTGTATAACAGTAATTACTAATAAAATTATTAAATCAGGCTATGTATGAAGTGTTTAAGTGACAGATCTTAGTAAAAAAAAACACTACAAAGGTAGGCAGAGCTATCCCAAAACACAATACCACCATTAAAATGCAGAAAAAAAGAAACATAACATAAATTCAATACTTTATATTACTTTTTTGAGATTCAAAAGACATGTCACTGAAGACTACTTAACTCTGCTGCCCCATACCTTTCTCCTTTGACAGATGTTATGGATACACTACATACATAATATTTTAACTACACAGACACAAGAGTATGTGTTTGGCTGGTAAAATAGGCAAAGCTGTTGGTGGACTTTCAGATAAACCAGCTCGTGATGAAAGCAGGGAGAGAGTAGGTGAAAGTGAGGAAGATGAGCGGAGGAGGTGGAGGAGTACCTTCAGACAGCTAATTGGCAGCTTGGAAACAGAAGAGTGAGATGCTGTTTAATGTCAGATACAAGGAGGGAGGAAGAGAGAGAGGAGAAAAGGTAGAGACACATTTACATAGAATGGACTGTTTACATCGTTTCCCCCTCACTGGTATACCTTCCCGTTTTTGCTCTTCTCTCATACTCTACCCCCATCCAAGACTTTTACTCAGCTTGTGTGTGAAAATGTAGATCAAACTAGGTGACAGTCATATTTAACCTGGAGCATATGGGGTTTACAAGTAGCTGTGTGGGGCACTAGTGAGTAACTTTACAGAGGTGCAGATGTGCACATTCAAATTAAGATAACCTAGTTTAGAAGTGTACACAAACGATGATGCCCTGATATATCATTAACCAAACGTATGTAAATTATAGATAATTCAGGCCTGTGTTTTCCTAAATATTAGGGAGCATGACACTGTCTGAAGAGGGCAGGAAGAAGCGGGTTAGTTGAACATGCAAATGAAGCTCAGAAGCAGCTATTAGTTCCTAAAACTCTCAAAAAATCTCAAACCAAATGTTATCACTACATTGGGCCTCATTTTATGTTAATGACACTCAATCTGTATTCAGCCCCACCAATCGGATTTCACCTGACTCAGGACGGAAGCAGCACGTGCCAGCGAGGAAAACCACACAGACTAAGCAACACTGATATCAACATGAATGAAAATGGGACAGGGAGGGGGGAAAACATGAATGCAAACAACAGTGGGACATAAAATGAAGAAGCTGGTTTGAGGTTTTTTTTTTACGGGTTAATAAGGAGGGTGAAGGTGGGTCAATGCTGCAGGAAGCGAGGTGGCAAATGAAAGCGTTTAACAGAATGAGAACAGCAAAGCAGGAAGAAGCCATGCCAGCAGTGAACCCACGGGCAATTCTCTGAACCTCTGTGAGTGACAGGTTTCAGCCTTTAAGCCTCATAGCGTATTCACACATTACATTATATCTAGATACATTTAGAGGTGGAACTGAGCGAAACATCTACAGTGGTAAGAATGAAGCTGACAAATAAAAAATGACTCTACTCTTGACCAAAAACAGCAGACACAATTAACACAATGATCTGCTGTTGTCTATTTAAAAAAAAATACAATGTAGTAGCTCTTATCACAAAGGCTGCATCATATTATCTCCTTCATTTAGACTGTGAGAAGAGCGTTTTCTACATATCTAACCACACTGCTGTATGGAGAAATCAAGCTCCAATTAAGGAAAATGTGTTATTGTATTTGTTTAATAAAAAAAAATCAACAATATTTAATATTCATTTTGATTGTTTGACTCAGGCAAACAGTGCGAGACAAAGCAGAAAGTTGTACCTTCTTATTGAACGCCCAGATCTTGTCCCACTCCATGTTCACCACTGACCGCGATCCACCCTAGAAGGAACAAGAGGATAAAACCAAAGTGAAATTAATAATATTTTAAATGCATTAATGAATATTACAGAAGATACAATTGCTTAATTTTGACTAAACTGCAATATTGATATTGTGATTTCCCGTTGACACATACTGTTTATCATAGTGTTATTTGAAAGATTCTGATCTTTAAATGTGCCTTAAAACATCCAGACTAAAATAGGGTTATAAGGGTCAAGAAATCCTGTTAAGTCTGGTCAAGCTAACTTTGTTTGGCTGATTGCTCTGTTCTGCCAAAACAGTTTGAGATTCCTTTGTTAAACCTGGATGAAGTTATCACAGTTTAAATACAAGACTTTTTAAGCTGCGTTTATTTATCTTTCCTCCAGCATCTCACAGTCTGGATTGGTTCTTTGGCATTGTACAAACGTTTTCGTTTAGGTATAGAAAATTTAATTGTCACCTAACACAAAAATGACACTTAGCCAACATCATCATCATCTGTCAACATATCTATTATCGTACTGAGCTCCAATGTTTGTTTTAAAAAAGGTGCTTCATCTCGTGGCTTACCTGTGCTGCAATGAACTGTTTCAGACCCTCCACAGTCATTCCCCTCCTCAAGACGCCTCTGACAGTGGGGAAGCGAGGGTCATCCCTGGACGATGAGGTGAAAAATTAGTCAAAAGAGAGCACAGGTGAAGAGAGAGAGAAATGTAAAGTGGAAAAAGGAAGAGAAGGAATATATCTAAACCCACCATCCATCGACGTATCCCTGGTCAACAAACCAGGTGAGCTTCCTTTTGGACAGCACTGTGTTGTTGAGGTTCAGTCTTGAGTATTCCCAGATGTAAGGCTTCCTGAGGCGCAGGGCGTTGATTATCCAGTAGAACTGCTCATCACGATCATGGTACTCTGTGGTCCTAAGAGCGTGAGTCACACCCTCCAAGCTGTCCACAATGGGGCAGGCAAAGTCGTATGTTGGGTAGACTCTAGAAGAGAAGTCATAGACAGTTAGTCAGATGTTACACTCTTCACTACTCCAGATGTTACAGCGCAATAAAAAAAAGAAAGACTATGAAGTACTTGTAGGTGCTTGTAGTGCGAGGGTGGGGAGTGTTCTTGCAGCGGTAGAGGGTGGGGTCTCTCATGCAGCCATTGTTGGAGTTCATGTCAATCTTTGCCCTCATGCAGCAAGTCTGACCGAACTCTGTCCCAGCTTTCATCTCCGACCACATCTGCATGTTCTTCTCCACCGCTAATGAAGAGAGAGAGAAGTTGCATGTTGTAGCTTCACAAAGTTTTGCATCGTGCATCATCAGAATTCACTGTGATTGGTAAAGATGGCCCATGTCCCCGGACGTACTGTTATTTCTGCATTTGGACTCAATTCGCTGCTCCCTCTCCTGCTTCATCTGCTCAGGGGGGGTGTTGTCGATGTAGGCTTTGTCCTCAGAAAGCATCTGTTCAGCAAACCGCAGTATGGTGGGAAAATGGTCACTGGTGTAGGTGAACTGGTCTGGATGGATCTGGAGCATGGAAACATCTTCCAGGATCACCTGAGAAGAAGCAGAGGCAAGAAATAAGAACACCAACTAATTTTTGGCATTTTCTTTTACATTTGAATCTGGAAAAGATGTGTTTTAGAAACATTTTGACAAATTTTTGACTGGACGTTTCACCTTCTCAAAGTCCTCCTTTTCCTTCTCGGGGTTGGTGTCGTCAAAGCGCATAATGAGCTTGCCTTTGAATGTGACCTGGTAATGCTGGTTGAGGAGAGCAGCCTTGGCGTGGCCGATATGCAGGTATCTAACCATGGAGAGACAGAATTAGTCCCTTGTTAATTAACGACTCAGGCACCTAATGCAGACTTGGAGATCTAATTGTCGTTTCCCCAAAAATCCAGATCAAGCCTTACCCACTGGCTTCAGGAGGGAACCGCACCACCACCTTTCCCATCTCAGCTCCTGGCAAATCCACAAACTTTCCAACATCCTGCTTTTTCTCGTTCGTCTGTCAAACAGAAACAGAAACATCTCATCAATGTTGATTATCAAGTTAGTTTCTATAATAAAGCCTTTCCTTTGTTTATTCAGTGTCCTTAGCACAGACGCTCCAGGTCAGCCCAGTCTTGCTTTATACAAATGATCTTCATGTTACAAAAAGTATTGGGTAAGACCACTTGCTATTGGCGAACAACAGACATACATTGGATTTGCTCACTGAAGCTTTCTTAGTGATGTACTTGTTGCCCACAGAACTGAAGGGAACCTGCAAGCTCAGGAAAGAGAACCAGCGATTGACATGGGAGAAGGATTCGCCCTGGCTTGGCCACTCCTCATGACCTGCAGAGAAACAACAACCATCTGTAGTTTAACTATAAATATTCCACGCTGAAACACAGGTAGCGATGCAAACCGGTACATGTTTGATAGAACTGACCTTTGAGGGCGGCCCAGATGGACAGGTCAGCTAGGGTCAGGGCATGTCCGACCAGGAAGGTCCGCAGGGAGAGGGCCTTATCCAGTTCGCCCAGAGCCACGGTCAAACCAGGTTGACCACACAGACGGCGAGCACTGAACTCTAACCAGTGGTCGACCTGCAGACACCAGACAGCACCTCAAATGAGAACTAAGAACCCCAAACTGTTAAAAAATTTATTACACACAACAAATAAATATACAAACCTCAGTCTGCTCCATCATGTTGGCTCCATAGAGGCCAAGAGCAGGAGCCACTCGAGCCAAGTACCGACAGATAGAGTTGGAATCACTGAACTGGATCGAACTGAGGGAAGCACACAGAACACAGACGAGATCCGTCAGTAATAAAGCATTAAAGCTTGAACTCTTTAACACATTAATCCGTAATCCGTCACATTGTATTAATCCGCAAAGTGAATGAAAAGCAAGCAACAAGTGCTCATCAGCACGTTGAACAACTTTATGACAGTGGAAAAGAACTTAAGGTGAAAACTTCATGAAGTTGGCGGAGAGAACACCATGAGTGCAAAGCTTTGATGAAATATTCATGTCACATACTCTGAGACGAGAAGCTGCGTGTCTTTGCCTTCCTCCACCGACACCTGCACACTGCTCTTCACATGCTCTGCTGCCAGAAGTGCCCCTGCAGAAGAGGAGAAAATTCAGTGTTAGCGTGTTTGTGCTCTGATTTCAGGTAAACATGATTGAACAGCCTAAACCAGTTTTAGTTACTCTGTTGTATTAGGTTATGGCTATGTATTTCACATCTTATCCAAAGAACAGAACAACAAAGACCTACAATAACACATGTAAAATGTCTGTGACAGTTAAACTGGTTCTTTATAACAGCTGTCCCCATGTGCACTGGGTGTGTGATTGAAACATCTACCACTGATCAAGGCTGCCCAAGGTTTCACTTTCCTAGGAAAGTACTGGTGCTGAACAGAAATCAGTGTGCAGAGATGTGCACTCCCCATACTGCTCTCCACGTTTCAGGAGGCTTGCATCAGCCTGCTGTACTCACAGCAATCGCACAAAGGCGCTGTTATGCCACTGTCACTGCTAGTCATTACATTAGCCTATTATGGTACAAAGCACTAGCACTGAAAACCTTGTAAAAACTTTACTAAAGATGACACTATAAAAAAATCACATACAAATATAATATGTCGGGTTAGACACAAATAAATTTCTGTAACATGAATTAATGTTGTCTAAACTCAAATAAAACAACGGAGCTAACCTGAGTTAGTTAAGCGTGTCAACTCATTTAACATGAATGTCCGCTTGATTTGTCCTTGAGTCATTTTTAAGATGATAAAGGCTTTTTGCTTGTGATGAACCCGTGTTATGCGGGTGTCACAGTGTTTAAAGTAGACCAACCATGTGTAAAGTAGCAGGAAAATTAACAAGCTGTCCACATGTGGTTTTGCGACTGCCACGACAGCAAGCTGGCGCTAGCTAGCACACACCACACAGAAACAGGGAAGCCAATGTAAAGCCCCATTTGAACTTACATGGACATGTCGTCCAACCAATTTCAATTCATATATGGGTCAAGTTACGGGCGTTGCTATTTTGCAAAACAAACTACACAACTTCTTCGTAAACCATTATATTTTTTGAGTTCCCTGCACCTGCTGCTCAATTCGGCCAGTTTACACAGAACGAACGAAACATTTAAACAATCTCACGACGAAATACTATTTTTGTTGTGGTTTTTCTTTATTCTTTCAATCGTCTTCATGTCTGCTACATTAACCAGGCGATGCCAATGACAGCTCCAGTATCTCATTTATGTGAGGCAGATATCCGTGTCTGAGTTTACGCAATTGAAACACTGAATATGAATACTTCCAGACCGTGTTTGTCTTATTTGTTAGGTTGACACGTAGTTAACGGTGCTAACAGCTAGCATTAGCTGGGCAGCTGTCACTTGCACGCACAACAGCACACGACTCACTGAACAATTTACTCAGCCGTCGCAGGATGCAACTCACCTAGCGGCAGATTGCTTGTATTGATGGTGAGACTTAACGCCATGCTGTGAAATCCTTCTGAAAACCTTTTCGCTGCTCAGGAGACACAAGTGAAGTCAACAGACAGGCAGGACTATTCTCCCTGCACACCGAGGACCGACGGCATGAAGAGGCAAGTTTTCGGTGGCGGCAGTAACAACAACACTGGGGGTGCGACACTGCCACCAAGTGTACAGGAGTGTAAATGCAAATGCTGTATAATACACACACAGACACACACACACACACACACACACACACATATATATATATATATATATATATATATATCAACCTGAGCACCGCCTGGATTGACTACAAGAAAGCCTATGACTCAATGCCTCACACATGGATCCTAGAATGATTGAAACTATACAAGATCAACAGGACTCCAAGAGCCTTCATCAGGAATTCAATTGGGCTGTGGAAAACAACCCTAGAGGCCAACTTCAAGCCGAATGCACAGGTTACCATCAAGTGCTGGATTTACCAAGGAGATGCCCTGTCCCCACTGCTGTTCTGCATAGGCCTGAACCCCCTCAGCCAGACAATCAACAAGACTGGCTACGGATACCGACTACAGAATGGAACAAACATCAGCCACCTCCTCTACATGGATGACATCAAGCTGTATGCCAAGAGTGAACAAGACATCGATTCACTGATC